>JARKHS020007175.1:0-249712 GCA_030143305.2 Amblyomma americanum | reverse complement strand
AGCAGCGGTAGCCTCGGTAGTAGATGGCCAAGGTAAAGCAATCTCGGCAGCAACAATACGCAGCCGCAATCCAGAGGTAGCGGAAGAAGTAGCAATAGCGCTTGCTTGCGTAGGCACCAAGGTAAGTTACATAATAAGCGACAGCAAAACAACCATCTACAATTACGGAAGGGGCAGAGTAGGACCAGAAGCGTTGCGAATACTAGTTGGAAGGAAAATTGATATGAAAATTAGCCTCATATGGGCACCAGCTCACACGTCAGTTCCAGGTAACGAGGTGGCGCACCTCTTAGCCCGAGATCTCTACCTCCGGGCAAGAGCAGAGCCGCCCGATTGCAAGGAGCTTGACAAGAGACTACAGACATACACGGAGATAATAGAAAACTACAGATTACAGCGAAGAACTGTCCCTCCACCGGACAAAGAGCTCGGAAACAGAGAGGCAACAACTTGGCGCAGATTACAGGCAGGAAAGTACATAAATCCGGTATGGGCATCACACGTCCTGAAAGACGAAAACATAAACGATAAATGTAAGGAATGCGGGGAGAGGGGGACCCTCGACCACATAATCTGGCAATACACAAACTCCCCAGGGGTCAATGAAGGAATAAATAGTAGAGAAGCCTGGGAGACCCTTCTGCAAAGCGCGGACCCCGCCATGCAGAGGAAAGCCATCCATCTGGCTGTAGAGGCCGCGAAGAGCCAGCAACTCTTTGCCTGCATCTAGTCGCGGAGGCCCCGGCCCCTGCCCCTAGGCCTGCGCGCCAGGGGTAGGGAGTAGGGGGTCTCCATTTCTGATGGAAATAAAAGTTTTTGGAATGAAATGGAATGGAATCGCCACCGCCGCCGTTTGGTGTGAGGTCACACAGCGTTCCTGGTTGTTGCGCTCGCCTCCACTCGCTTCGCCAGCTGCGTCGCATGCCTTATAACATGTCGGAGGATGGAAAAGGAGAGCTCACGCGCGCCGCAACCACATTTGTGTCGTCTTTAATGCGACAACGTAGCTAGACAACCAGACTAACCTGGACTTGCGACCAAGATTAGCCAAGGCTAACCATGCTATACCTTAGCTGTCGCTACGTATAGCCTGGCATAGCCGAGCTAAGCCACTGCCAATTTTGTCTCACTCTCTCTCGCTCCCTAGTCACTACTGCGCATGCGCCACTAGTAGTACCGAGCCACAGGTGTTCCACCGCTGCGCAGCGCGGCGAGTTTCCTCAAAATCCAACTTTCAATATTCAGTTTTCTCTTTCCTCTTTCCCTCCCTCCTTTATTCCTTCCTTTACGGCGCGGTACGGGTGCCCACCGAGATATGTGAGGCGGTTACTGTGCCATTTCCTTCCCTCAAATACCAAACAAAAGAGTGAGCCGACCGCTTTCATAGAGTTCATTGGAGTTGACAACTTTGCAAAGACCGTTCATTTTCACGAAAGCAAAGGCGCACAACCTGCTCCGTAGGTCAGTGGAGACCTCGATCTCGCTTTCGCTTTGACCTTTCTCCCGACGCACTCATCGACATACTTAGGAACACACATACAACTCCCGGTACCTCAATCCCTCTGCCGCCCTATGCCGGCACCCCGAATGCCAATCTCGACGCGGAGATTACGGAAGCAGAAGTCAGAGCGGCCCTCCTGACTCTCCGCTCTAACTCCACCTCAGGAGTTGACCGTATCTCATATAGCATGCTCCGAAATTTCGACGATCAGTCGATTGCCCAGCTCACGGGGTACTTCAACACATGCTGGCAGGAGGGCACCCTTCCGCAATCCTGGCGTCACGCCAAAATCTTATTCATACCCAAGCCCCACAATCCCCTACACCTGCAATTTTTGTTTATTCGAGAAGTGTGCAAATCTTCGTCCTATCTCACTAACATCATGCCTGGGCAAGCTTTTGGAGCATGTCGCACTCGCCCGACTCACCCAACACATGACGGAGCAAGACCTCTATCCGCACAGCACGGTGGGCTTCCGTCCCCACCTGTCGGCCCAGGACGCCATGCTCCAGCTCACACAGGATAATTTTGACACCTCATACCGGGCCACCCAAAAGCTGTCCCCGCCTTGGATCTCTCCAAGGCCTTTGATCGCTTAGACCATAAAGCGATCATGGCGGCGCTCTCCCCTTTGAACATAGGTGAACGTATGTACACCTATATTCAAGCATTCCATACTAATCGCACGGCCGAAATTCACTTCGGTCCCCACACATCCCATCCATACACCCTTATTGGGGTTGGCACCCCCCAGGGATCTGTCCTCTCCCCTTTCCCCTTTAATGTCACACTCATCCCCCTTGCCCGCAAACTAGAAACTATCCCCCACTTTCGGCATACACTCTATGCTGATGATATCACTCTATGGACCACCCATGGCAGTGATGGAGACATAGAGAATACTCTGCAGTCGGCAGCTACCCTCACCCAAACACATGCGCAGAGTATCGGACTCCCATGCTCTCCGGGGAAGTCGGAGCTCCTCATACTCCGCCCCACAACTCGAAACTGCCCCACAGCCCCCATAACCGTGAAACTGGAAAACCGGTACATCCCGGAGGTACACACTCTCCGGGTACTGGGCCTCCACATCCAGAACAATGGGAAAAATACTCTCACCACCCAGAAACTCAAGCAGACGGTGGTGTCGATATCCCACCTAATCCGCAGAGTTTCTGGACACCACCGGGGCATGAAGGAGCATGACCTATGTCGTCTCATTCATGCCTTCGTCCTCAGCCGCTTTCTCTTCACGCTCCCCTACCTGAAACTCCAGGCCACAGAAACCTCCACCCTGGATGCCATGATCCGAACAGCATTTAAGACAGCACTACACCTACCCCTAAATACCTCAGCCGAAAAACTCCTCCAGCTAGGCCTACACAACACGATAAGTGAGCTTATCGAGGCCCCCCGACAGACAAAATACATACGTCTCGCGAGAACCACCACCGGCAGACACATCCTACACACCCTCGGCATCAGGATACCAGAAACGGATCCCACACAGCTCCCGGTCCCCCACACATTCACCGCGAAATACTTATTAAACCTCTCCCTAAAAACATGCACCCCACCTACCACGAACCCCTCCGCAGAGTTCGCGCACGGGCGCTCCACAAACACTATGGCATGGAACCGGATGCCGTTTGGGTGGATGCCGCACGCACGGGCGAGGACGCGGTTGTAGCCATCACGAACCCCTCCCTACAACCGATTGCTACCCT
This sequence comes from Amblyomma americanum, assembly GCA_030143305.2. Classification (NCBI taxonomy): domain Eukaryota; kingdom Metazoa; phylum Arthropoda; class Arachnida; order Ixodida; family Ixodidae; genus Amblyomma; species Amblyomma americanum. Next base: position 246,484 of record JARKHS020007175.1, on the reverse strand, counting down.
TCACATATCTCCCACTGCCACTTCGGAGAAGGCTGAAGAGGCCGCTATTGCCCTAGCCATCACGCGCACGGAGGCCCGGTATATACTATCGGACTCTAAAACTGCCATACTAAATTTCGCCCGCGGGAGAGTTCACGTCCCTGCATTTCGCATATTCAAATCCCTCGCCGCACACCCGCCCCGCCACATGGAGCTCATATGGGTGCCTGCCCACTCCGGGAATCCCGGAAACGAGGCTGCCAATGCTTTAGCCTGAGGTTCGCTCAACCGGACACCGGCGACCTCCGATCTGGGGTTCTCACGGGAGCGCATGCATTCCTTCAGTGAACTGACGCAGGCCTGCAAAGCCGAGCGTCGGCTGTACCCACCACCCCATCCCTCCCTCGACAATTATCATCAGGCACTTTGGAGGCGGCTCCAAACACGCACCTTACCCTCCCCTTATATACGCTCGCGCTATCACCAAGTCCGCACAAACCCCTCCTGTACCTTCTGCCACCACCCCAAAGCCACTCTCTATCATATCCTTTTCCCCTACCTGGCGGATCCTCCCCCGCGGGGCCTGGAGCACCTTACCACTTGGGATGCTTGGGAGACCCTACTGCGCTCCGAGGACCCTGCCAAGCAAGCCATCGCCACAGGCCGGGCTGCCAGCGTTATGAGCCTCCGGGACATGAACGTTTGAGTGCAGTGGGGCCGTGCGGGTACCCAAGGACCTGCGCGTCCTCAACTCCCCTGTATGTAATGAAGTTTCCACCACCACCACCACCGCGGTGGCTCATTGGTTAGGGCGCTCGGCAACTGATCCGGATTTCCCGGGTTCGAAACCGACCGCGGCACTTGTGCGTTTTTATAGAGGCAAAACGCTAAGGCGCCCGTGTGCTGTGCGATGTCAGTGCACGTTAAGACTCCCCAGGAGGTCGAAATTATTCCGGAGTTATCCACTACGGCACCTCTCTCTTCCTTTCTTCTTTCATTCCCTCCTTTATCCCTTCCCTTACGGCGTGGTTCAGGTGTCCAACGATATATGAGACAGATACTGCGCCATATCCTTTCCCCCAAAATAATAATCATTTTTATTATTTATATATCCTGGATTAGCTGGCTAATCCACATTAAATTTTTCTTGTAATTTTTGTTTATTATTTATTCTTTTATTTTTGTATATTTACTTTTATGCATTTTTATTTTTGTAAATTTCTTGCTTTTATCATTACATATGCGTTGCTTAATAACTGTTACCTAGTCAACTTTATATTGTTGTTCTATTTCCCACCCAACTTGTGACTGACTGTTCGTGGGGGGCAACTTCTGTCCACACCACTCATCAGCCAACAAACGCTTTCGCCTTAATAAAAGGTTGTTCCTTCTTTCTTTTATTTTCTTCTGAATATGGTCATTAAGCAGATATCACTGATTACGAGGTAGGACCGCAATGACCACCAAACACCGAAACGCCACCCACACGAACAGAAAAGCGTTGACCGGCTTGGTGTTTGACTTGTGCAGAAAATCTAGTGGAATATCAAATATTTCATTTTTTTTAAATATCGCATGCCTTCCCACTTCTAACGAAAGCTTTTAAAGTAAATTTTGCAGAGAACAGAATCGTACACTCGTGAGGTGAAAAAAATGGGTGCCGGTATGTCACAAGGATTTGTGAAAGCATGGCCTGTTCCGGGTGGGCACCGCCGCCGTGCCTAAATGAAAATTGGTTTTTGTGGAAAGGAAATGGTGCAGTACCTGTCTCACATACCGGCTTACACCTGAACGATCTTTATCGTGCTTTGCCATCGCACAGCCCCCGGGAACCTTTGTGATTCGCCTCCCTCGAAACGCTGCTGCCGGGGTCGGGTTCGAAACCCTGTACTCCAGATCAGTAGCCGAGCGCTCTAACCACTGGGCCACCGCGTCGCGTGTCCAATTCTGGTCAAAAACATTTTTGAACAGGAAACAACTTATGTGCCCACTTTATTTATATACTGTTAGATTTAACTATAATAGTCACTATGTATATCTGCAGAGCTCCCGTCGGCCGGCTTAAGTTTTTTTTTGGTAACCTTTTAGAGATCAACAAAAGCGTTCGCATTGGTCTTCTGGGGCAGTTTTAACGGCGCCCTGCGAGCGATTGAAAAAGTATAAATGAAAGATCTTCCTTCATATCGGAAGAATGGGCCATTACCTTCCATATTTCTATACCAGTATCTTACAGTTTTCTAATTTTCCGAGTTTTTGGCCAAGTACATTGGCCATGCCTTTCTTCATGCTTTTCCCTCCGACGTCCACTTTTCGCGAACTGCCGGCGCGTCAGCTATATCAGCTCGGCACTTCCCGTGCGCACCCAGGCGCGTGCATATTTGAGAACTCTGCCAAAATGCGTGCCACCGCTCGCAGAGGTCGCTCCGCAGAGATGCAGAGACGGCTGCGCGCCGCAATAGCTTGAGGAGCGAGTTGATGCCCCGTGAATTGTTTATGCTGACGAGCGGAATGCCATAGAATGCGAGGCGCAGTAGTACGTACATTTCGCGTTTTGGATTCCTCCCTTGGCGGTCTGCGCTTTCCTCGCGCTCTGCATTCCTTCTCTCCATGTTTTTCCCTTTAGAGAGTAATACGAACGCTCATAGGAGACTCTGCCTCTGAATGCAGCGGTATGGGGGGGGGGGCGTTATATCCGAGAATCAATTTCAACTTGCCTTTTATTCTTTTCTTCCGTTCATGTTGCTCGCATTTCGGCAGGATCCATCAGTGCCTGAAAAATTGTTATGCGGATTCCTTTTGTGCGAGCGATCGATGTTCGGATGTGTCAGACACACGCTTCCTATGCCAGAGGATGCGAAACGCCAAGACAGAACGCTAAGGCGCCCGTGCGCTGTGCGATGTCAGTGCACGTTAAAGATCACCACGTGGTCGAAATTATTCCGGAGCCCGCCACTACGGCAACTCTTTCGTCCTTTCTTCTTTCACTCCCTCCTTTATCCTTTCCCTTACGGCGTGGTTCAGGTGTCCAACGTTATACGAGACAGATGCTGCGCCATTTCCTTTCCCGAAAAACCAATTATTAATATTATTATTCCTTTTGTTTGTTTTATGTCTTTTAGATGATGACGTCTGCGATTACTTCATTTCCTTTCTTCACGAACTTTAAATTTCTGTGTTTTGTAATTTCAACTCCAAATGTAGCTTTTGGCAATTACGCGGCATAACTGCATAATTTGGTGGAAGAATGCTCTTCAGCTCATTCTCTACCTTTCCTCTGGCAGTTGCTGCAAGACGAACAAGTTCTGGACACTTTGACACGCAGTCGATTACTTTTAGCAAGAAGTCTGACTTCAGCGGGATCAATGCCGGCTTCTTGAAAGGGCGGCTTCAGCCTTTTGGATAGTATCTTTGGTTCCGCGTTGTGTTTGTTGCACACAAATCATTTCCTAGAGACACTTACCACATTTGCTTCTTCTGTTACAGTTTTTCAGTTTTCAAAATTTTGATCCACGTATGTTGCACATGCGTGATTCTCGTCCACTGAAAAAGTGGGTGCCGCCACTGTAACTTGGAATGTGAAGTAGTGTCGCTTGGAATGTGAAGTAGTGTCGCTGCTCAGCTCTAGCGCCAGCGTATCATACTTTTTCTGTCGCATTCACTTCACGTCGCTATTTCGGTCGCATTACCACCTCAAGGACGGGCGGCTACGACAGCGTCCATAAAGCCTAGCTTGACCATACAAAGCCTGATGAGATTTAGTGGTTCTCTGGAAGTTTTGCAACGTAGAAAATAATGCCGTCATCGAGTAGGGCAGCACAAGGCTCTTGTCAGTACCAGGAATTGTGGAAAAGCGCTACTAGTTTGTGTGGCTGTCACTAGGTGGCGTAAGAAGGAGAACATAACGTAAGAAAGACAACGACCGATTGGCTGGAGAAATGAACGTGATAGGCCGCTAGGCTTAGCATCAACGGCTGAGGGCTTTCCGGAATTCACGGCAATGAATACCATAAAATGCGGCACTGAATACTTTCACCCATTGAGTGTAAGACACACGCCCATAATTTTAAAATGATTTAGAGCATAAAAAATTAAACTTTTCACTTCACCTCGTATGCGTTAAATAACTGAACGCACAGCCTTATCAGGTCTGCCTACTAAGAGAAAGCTGGACATAACAGCGTATGGGGATGCTGAATACGCTTTGGTGTTACTATATTCGGTACGGATTTCGGAGCGAATATTCGGTACGAATTTCGGATCGAATATTCGGTACGGATTTCGTGTTTGTGCTGTTTCCGGCAAGCCAGACTTTGTTGTCGTACAATTAGGTTAACGCGAAGAAAAATGTTCAAACGAAGATTAATTCCAGAAGAAAACCCTCCCATGAAAACCCTCCCTTCCTGCCTGTGAGTTATGCGGGGAAGTTGAATCTGTAGACCCTTTTTTCCTCTGCTGTCCAAAGTTCGCACTTCAGAGAAAGATTTACCGTGAGGTCCCTCTGTCCAGGTTAGGGCTCCCGTTATCTCATCCTGTGTTGTTATCGTTTGGTTCGAGCGCCAAAGGATTTGCATTGGGTTCAATTTGTGGGATTCTTTATGGTTCCATAATTGCAATTGGTCGGTTGATTTGCTAACTCTTTTAAAATTCTTCGAGCTCTTCTTTTTTTCACCAAAATCCTGTCTCTTATTTTACTTTAAATATTCTTCTCTCGTTTTTTATTGATACATTTTTCAAAATTCACGCTTAGTGCTAATATTTTGTCGTAATCCCCTATGGAAATTTTTTGTTTATGCCACTGCACCTTGCCCAATCCCCCATGTGGGTATGTGCCATGTATTAAGAGGAAAAAGAAGAAGGAGAAGAAGAAGAAAGGACGCTGTTCATTGTTTCATTCTGTTTATTGTGTTTCATTTTGTTCATTGTGTTTCATTTTGTTAGAAACTTCACGTTTCCAGCGCTTCCAACATATTTCAGCCAACCTGAGTGATCCATTGCTCAATACCGTGGATTTTAGCGACTTAAAGTTCCCATGGAATATCCGGTGGTGTAAATCAAAGCTTTGTGAAGTGTCAATGACGCTTCTGCGATGCAGAATCCCTCACTTAAATTTGTACTTATGCAGATGTGGGTTCGCTGCGACAAACCTTTGTGTATCATGTGGGCAAGTTGAAACAATAGATCATTTTCTCCTCTCTTGCCAGCGAGTTCGCAGTTCAGAGAAAACAATATTTGGAGGTCCCTCTTTCGAGGTTAGGACTCCCACTGTCGCTTCCAGTTATTCTTTCGTTCGGTGCGAGCGCAAAGGGATTCCCGTTAAGCAGTGTCTGCGGCTACCTTCACGATTACATAAGGGCAACTGATCGATTACCTTGTTAGCTGTATACAAAATCTTGTCGCATGTTCAAAAATACTCGATTCTATTCCTGGTAATTCATATTGTTGCGGGGAAAAATATATTTACAGCTATGTACACCAGCGAAGGAACAGCTACGAGCGGCACTCAGAACACAGTCAGAACTTCGTTGTCGTCTTCGTCCACCCGTTCACTCGCTCAGTCTCCTCGTCGTCTTCCCGCTTCAGGACCCCCGGCTGATGAGACGCCGTCTCGGCGTTAGAGTGGCGGCGTATGAACGTCGTGATAAGGTTTTAGGTGGCAGACATGGACGACGTCGGTGGAGGGGCCGGAGGACGATGGCGAGCACGCAAGGGGTGCAATTTCATAGTTCACATCGGTGACACGGCGCACCGCACGGTAAGGGCCCCGGTAGTGAGAAAGGAGCTTCTCGGAGAGACCGACGCTGCGTGATGGCGTCCAGAGAAGGACGAGTGATCCGGGTTCATATTCGACCGCCCGGTGATGGCGGTCGTAGGCGGACTTCTGGGACGCTTGTGAGGCACGGAGCCGATTACGGGCTATTTGGCGCGCCAGCGAGGCCTGGGCGATGGCGTCCTGAGCGTAAGCAGTGGTGGCGACTGAAAAAGACGGCATGAGTGTGTCCAAAGGCAAGATGGGGTGCCGACCAAACAAAAGATAGAGAGGGGAATAGCCGGTTGTGTCATGCCGTGAAGAGTTATGCGCAAAAGTCGCATAAGGCAAGGCAGCGTCCCAATCTCGGTGGTCTGGCGAGACGTACATTGTTAACATGCCGGTGAGCGTGCGGTTGAACCGTTCCGTAAGCCCGTTGGTTTGTGGATGGTAAGCTGTCGCGAGATGGTGCTGCGTGGCACACGTACGAAGAATGTCATTAATCACTCGGGACAGAAAACAACGACCACGGTCGGTGAGCAGTTGACGAGGGGCGCCATGGTGAAGAATGACGTTTTGGAGAAGAAACTCGGCGACATCGGTGGCGCAGCTGGTAGGCAAAGCACGCGTGATGGCGTACCGAGTCGTATAATCAGTTGCGACAGCGATCCACTTGTTGCCGGAGAGGGACGTGGGAAAAGGGCCAAGAACGTCGAGGTCAACACGAGTGAAAAGGTTCCGGAGGTACGTCGATGGGTTGTAGGAGACCGGCAGGCAAAGTGGAGGGCCTTTTCCGACGTTGACACAGGTCGCAAGCGGCAACGTAACGCTTGACGGAACGATACAGGCAAGGCCAAAAGAAGTGGTGCCGCACTCGAGCGTACGTGCGGGACACGCCAAGGTGGCCGGCTGTCGGCAGATCATGCAATTCTTCAAGGACAGATGAGCGTAGATATTGGGGTATGACGAGCCGCAATTTAGGACCATCGGAGCGTAGATTGCGGCGATATAAAATGCCATTCTGGAGCAAATAAAGTTCCAGATATGGAGATCGGTTTGCAGAGCGGAGGCCATCAAAGATAGGGCGTTAAGATGAGTCGAGGCGCTGTTCGTTGGCGATATCGGTGAGAGCAGTGATAGCTAAGATGCAGGGCAGGGTCTCAGCGTCTTCTAGGTGAGGTGGCTCCACAGGGTACCGGGATAAACAGTCAGCGTCCTGGTGAAGACGACCGGACTTGTACACTACAGAGTATGAATATTCTTGGAGGCGCAAAGCCCAGCGACCAAGGCGACCGGTGGGATCTTTTAGTGAAGACAGCCAACAGAGAGCGTGGAGATCAGTGACAACAGGCAATGAGCGGCCGAACAGGTACGGGCGGAATTTAGCTACAGCCCAGACAAGGGCGAGACACTCGCGCTCAGTAATGGAGTAATTTTGTTTCGCGGCGGAAAGTAGGTGGCTGGCATAAGCGATGACGCGATCTTGTCCCTGTTGACGTTGGGCTAGCACGGCACCGATCCCATATCCGGAGGCGTCGGTGTGAAGCTTGTGGGAGACGACGGGTCAAATTGGACTAAGATGGGCGGAGAGGTTAGCAATTGAACGAGGGAGGAAAATGAGTGCTCTTGAGCAGGGCCCCAGTTAGATGGGGTGTCGTTCTTAAGAAGGTCGGTGAGGGGTCGAGCGATGCCGGCGAAATCTTTGATAAAACGGCGAAAATACGAGCACAAGCTGACAAATCTGCGCACATCTTTCGACGACCTAGGAAGAGGAAAGTCCTTGACGGCTTGAATTTTGACTGGATCTTGGCGGACACCAGAAGCATCAACCAGGTGTCCGAGAATAGTGAGTTGGCGGCGACCGAATTTGCATTTCGATGAGTTCAGCTGGAGTCCGGCGTTACGAAACACTGTCAGAATACTGGAGAGGCGTTCGAGGTGCGTGGCAAAAGTAGGCGAGAAAACCACAACATCGTCAAGGTAGCAGAGACAGGTCGACCACTTAAAGCCGCGAAGAAGGGAGTCCGTTATTCGTTCAAAGGCAGCCGGCCCGTTACAGAGTCCGAATGGCATGAATTTAAATTGGTATAAGCCGTCTGGCGTCACGAAGGCGGTCTTTTCGCGGTCCTTTTCATCAACGGCAATTTGCCAGTACACCGATCGAAGATCAATTGAAGAGAAATATTTGGCGCCGTGGAGGCAATCTAATGCATCATCGATCCTCGGGAGAGGATATACGTCCTTTTTTTTATGCGGTTTAGGTTCCGGTAATCAACGCAGAAGCGCCAGCTGCCGTTCTTGTTTTTAACCAGGACAACTGGTGAAGCCCGAGGGCTTGACGAGGGCTCGATGATGTCTTTTGCGAGCATCTTGTCCACCTCTTGATTGATGACGGTGCGTTCAGCGCTGGACACGCGGTACGGACGTCTGTGGATAGGAGCGGCATCACCAGTGTTTATGCGATGCGTCACTACAGAGGTATGAGCCAAAACACGGGCATCAAAGTCGAAGATGTCGCGAAAAGATGATAAAAGGCGCCTAAGATCGTGAGCTTACATCGGCGGTAGGTCTGAAGAGATCATGTAGGCGTAGTCGTCCGTTGGTTTCTCGGTTGATGTGGCCGCAGGGAACAGGCTTTGATGAGTAGAAGGTAAGCAGGTGTCCACGACTGATATGACACATTCGGCAGCCGGGCAGAGCGTGGCGAGTGAGATGCCTTGCGGGAGCGGTTGAATTGACGAGCCAAAGTTCAGAACCGGAAGGTACGCTCGGTTGGCCGACATTGTACTGACAGTGAAGTTGGCCGACATTGTACTGACAACGAAGTATTGCGCAAGCGCAATACTTCGAGAGAGGGCGACGTCAAGGTCCGGAGTGACTACGTAGCGACCATCAGAGACCGGAGGAACAGATGAGAAAGAAATGTAAGTGGCGGCTTTAGGCGTTAGATGGACAAAGTCGACAGCACAAAGGCGAGGTACAACTGGGGACGGTGACTCAGCAGAAAGGGGAAGGTCAAGCTGGACAACACTGGTGGCGCAGTTGATGAGGGCTGAATGCTCAGACAGGAAGTCGAGGCCAAGAATGACGCCATGAGGGCACTGGTCCAGAACAGAGAATAGATCGGATGTATGGCGGCCGGAAATGGTCACACGGGCTGTGCATAGTCCAACCACAGGAGACGTTCCGCCGTCGGCAACGCGGAGAACGGCTGTGGGTGCAGGGGTCAGTACTTTTCTGAGGCGGCGTCGGAGGGTTGAACTCATGACGGACACGTGCGCGCCCGTATCGATCAGGGCTCTCACAGGGACTCCATCTGCATGAATAGCGAGCAAATTTTGGTGTGCGCGGAGGGCTAAGCGAAGATTCTGTGACTGGGGCTGTACTGCAGCATCACCTCCAGACACTGCAGTGGCTAATTTTCCGCTTGCGAGCGTACGTAGGGGCCAGGAGAGGAGCGACGGCGTAGGGGCGAACGAGACTGCCGACGCAGGGGGGACGGAGAGCGGCTGGGGCGGGAAAACTGGCCGTTGACTGTAGCACTCTGCCGGGCTGGAGGGGGCGTGAAGTGGCTGGGCTGTTCGTCGTTGCGGTGAGAGCTGAGAGGATTGTATGCGCTACGACGGGACCAATAATTGCGACAGTGACGGCAGATGTGGTCAATACGGTGGCAGAGGAAACAAATGGGCCTGTCGTCGGGTGTCCGCCAGTCGTTAGGGTTACGTCGACGTGCAGCGAAGTAGGAAGGTCGGTCAGGAGCAATCGCAGTGATGTCGGGTGGGGATGAAGGACGTACGGGTCTGACGGGTTGGAGGCCAAGATTTGCAAGCTCTTGACGGGCGATGGCTTGTACCATATAGATGTTGGGCAAGTGGTTGTCGCCAGCACGTAGGTGCAGGGAGGCAGGAGACATGGCTTCGAGTTCGCGTCGAATGATGCGGGTCACATTTTCTGGAGGCGCAGGAGTTTACCGGTGCAGCAGGTCTTCACACGAGGAAGTGGTAGTCGTGTTGGGGAGGCGTGTTTACGGCTGGCTAATACGCCTGCTTTTAGCTTCCTCGAAGCGGCGACATTCCTTAATAATGTCGTCGACTGTAGTGCAATTCTTGTAGACGAGCAGGTTGAAGGCATCGTCGGCGATCCCCTTCAACACGTGACCCACTTGGCCAGATTCTGACATGTTATTGTCAACTTTGTTGCAGAGGGCCAGCACGTCCTGAATGTACGAAACATAGGATTCCGTAGAAGTTTGAGTTCGGGATGCAAGGTCCCTCTTAGCGGCGAGTGTTCGGCCGAGCGGCCGTCCAAACAGGTCGCGCAGTTTCTGTTTGCAGACGTTCCAGGTGGTCAAGTCATCTTCGTGAGTCTCGTACCAGACTCGGGCGGTGTCTTTTAGGTAGAAAATGGAATTGGCGAGCATAAGGGGTTGGATCCCAGCGCTTGTATGTACTCACGCATTCATACATCTGGATCCAGTCGTCTACGTCAACGTTGTCGGTGCCAGAAAATGTCCCAGGGTCACGAGCAGCAGAAAGAACGAGTGATGGCATGGCCGATGGTGATGTTTGCTGGCAGGCGTCCTGGGTCATGATGAGCGAAGGCAGCTGTCGGCCGCTGCGGAGCTCCGCCGTTGGTAGACGTAGGGGAAAGGCGCACCTCCACCAAATATGTTGCGGGAAAGAATATATTTGCAGCTATGTACACCAGCGAAGGAACCGCTACGAGCGGCGCCCAGTACACAGTCAGAACTTTGTTGTCGTATTCGTCTTCGTCCACCTGTTCACTCGCTCAGTCTTGTCGTCGTCTTCCCGTTTCAATATTATTATTATTATTCTCTAGTGCCACAAGAGGGGGCTATGGAGCAGAAAATACCTTGTAGCGACCCGCGCGGCTGGCAGTGCGCGTGATGCCGACAAGGAAGAAGTGTTCCCAGCACGCGCTAGAAAGAACGCTCAGGACCTTGGCCAGGGCCGGACGCTGCCGCCGCCGCTCCGTTGCTGTTTCTACTCTGGCAGCCCTCCGATAAATGTGTCCGCGGTCGCCTCCCCGGGCGACCACCTCAACCTGAAAGGAGGAAAAAGACGGTCATACACTTCAGCCAACCGATATTGCTTGCTTTGGTGAGTATTGTTTCTCTACTCGTAACGAAATTTACTTCAGCGCTACACCTACCCGCCGTGGTGGCTCAGTTGTTAAGGCGCTCGGCTACTGATCCGGAGTACCCGGTTTCGATCCCGACCGCGAAGTCCGCGTTTCTACGGAGGCGAAACACAAAAGGCGCCTTGTGCTGTGCGATGTCAATGCACGTTAAAGATCCCGAGGTGGTCGAAAGTATTCCGGAGCCCTTCACTACGGCACCCCTTCCTTGCTTCTTTCAGTCCATCCTTTATGCCTTGCCTTACGGTGTGGTTCAGGTGTCCGCTGAGGTGTGAGGCAGATACCGCGTCATTTCCTTTCCCCAAAAACCATTTTTCAATTTTTACTACAACATCCATTGCGTACACTCTCGGTAAGTGCATTGCAATACATGCACAGTGTACGCTGCAGGGATGCTGTCGGCGGGGTGACGTGCTTTGTACCGAGCTTCTTACTATGCATGACTAGTAATACACTCGTTGCAAGAACGCCTTAACCACGCTTGAGGCCTCCAGGACTAAAGCTATGTGGTGCTGAAGCATGTAGCTCGACGACAAAGTGAACTGCCGTTTTCTTGCTAAATATCGTACAATACTTTTTGCGATGACTAATTTTTAAGCATCGGTTAATACTCTGTTAAACGAGCAGCGTTAACCACTGCTAAAGCCAGCTAATCGTCTTGAGTCTTAAGCTCGGTTTTGTGCCCGTGTAAATAAATGCGAATACCTGTATTTGCTTTAACCATGGTAAAGGATTTGCGTGCGACAGGGTTATGGTATCAGACTCGATGACGCACTTTCGGTGTCAGTATATTCGCGAATGAAAGTTCAACCCATGCATAAAGAACAATTTCAGCCCGTAACTATAGCACACCATTTATTCCCCTAATTCCAGGACCTTTCATCAATTATCACACAGAAATTTTTTAACTGAGGAGACGTCATACTTTCCAGCTATTTAACAAGCAAAATAGGATAGGCGTCTGAGATTCATGTTGACTTCATGCTACAGTTTTGTTGAAGGCCGTATGCGTTGGACACAAGCGGTCCTACTCATGGCAACAATGAGCGCAAGTTAGTAAGGAAAATGACACGCGCATAAAAGCACCTTTTTTCTTGTATTGTGAATATTTGGTAAAGAATAAGAAAATGTCGACTTTCATTGATAATAGTTTCCATCTGTGTGTATTAAACAGCATGCAGTGAGTACTCCCACCATCAGTCCCACTATAAATTCTTCACGAACAAGTGGTGGTTGCGAACCGTAGGCCGAAGACATCTTGTATCTATGCGAGTGTTCAAGGATTCATTCATTGTCCTTGAGTCCTCAATCTGGAACATTCTAACCATTCACCACTGTAGGAGTTTGTTGTTTATTTCTGTATTTCAGACGTTAAAAGGTAGAGTTTTGTCTTGCTTTAATAAAATATTGCGATTTGCATTAGCTGAATGATTCTGTATGCTAGCTCCAGCTATTGTGGACGTGGATAGTTTTCGCGTGTTTGATTATTACCAGTAAAGTTTTCAGACAAAATCAAATGCATGAGCTACGGCTTCTTTGTATACGCTCCTGAGGCCTCGCGTATATTTTAACCGACATGCCTTTTTATGACGTTTCTCAAAACGGCATGAGCTGTGGAGCGTAGGTACCCCGACTGAAACCTTCCAAATAAGTCGGTCGTATGGAATATGGAGCCCTTAACTTATGGAATGTATATAGAAATTCATTTCACCTTTGTATGGAGTCTATAAGCAATCCGCATAAACTCTATACAATTTCCATTCGCCATATCGCATTTGCCAAAAGTAACCAGGCTGCATGGTTTGATTCTCATTCGAATAGTAAGAGCCCTTACGGCATCCCTGAATATGAAAAAGTTCTCGGAATGTGAGCACAAGGGTTCTCCTTGTCATGCAGAAATTTAGAGCTTGAGTGCTGGCAAAATAGCTTCAATATACGACAGGGAAGTAAACCGTCCTGCCTGGACACTTTCGGCAAAGACTGTACATCAAGTGATATGGACACCGTAAGATTCCATGCATGCTTCCATATGTCCATACCGACTGTATGAAATTTCTTAAGAATCCGTATGGAGTTATGGAACTCGTCATTTGGAAACTTTCTGAACGGACCGCTCGAAGTACGAGAGTAGTCAATATGTTCGCGCATAGGCACCTGGTAAAGGTTTTTGTGGGTATAGGGGCGCCCTAAGCAGTTTTTCACTTTGTTTCCTTTGCCTAAATGTACTTACTGCTCCAAGCGGTAAATTAAATTCCGAGTTTATTGGCCTTCACGATAGGATTTTGATATAAACATGCATTATGTCTCGTATATATTCAAATGAATACGAGTTATAGGCCCTTGCTATATGGCTCTGAAGGCACGGGGGCCCACAGCGCACGGCACAGGGAAACTTTAAAGAACTCCTGCTGTCCTACAGCTTCTAAACATAGGTGAACGCACATCGCAAGACTCAGGTATGAGACACGTTGCATAATTCTCCATTCGCACTATTCCTTACTACCCGAGGTTTTGAATCACATCGCCTGCGTTGGCTGCACTACCGACTGAACGTGTGCCAGTTGCGGCCGCCGGAGTACTTGAGGGAAATACTACGAACTTCACGTGGAACTGGACCACGAGTAGGTGTAAGCCAGCGCAGTGTTGCTGCACAGGAAAGCGCTTCTTGTTGCCGCCCAGTAGCGAAGTTTCGCACTTGATGGCGCCCGTATTTCAGAGAAACTGACTCTTTTCCGGGCCTGCGCCTTGACACAATCTAGGGTTTGCTCGTTGAAAACGCTATGCATTTTAAAAGCGACAAAGATGACATATTTCATGAACACATATTTAGCTGTTTAAAAAATTTGCCACGAATGCTTTTGGAGGTCTGCGTAGGACAGCAGTCGTGATACGGGACATAAAGAGTTACCAACGAATTGCACTTTCGTACATTGTATCGAAAGGGGTCACAAAAAGGGCACTGATAAAAACTCGTGAAAAAAATTCCATTCGACTTCAATTAAGAATCACTATGCATGCTTTTGTTGTATACAAACATTGGTGCCGATAGTGGTGATAACCCTAAAGCGCTTCCGGTATCAGTGGCGTGGCGTTTGAAAAGGTTTACGCCGGTACAGACGAGGCGTGTCGCGCTGGTTTTGATAAGGCAGCGAGACACGGGAAGCATTCCGCTTAGTGTTCGATAAGGCGCCGATGCAGGTCACGACCCAGCTTTCGATGCTTAACGTTTTGCCAGGGGAAATTGCATTCTCGAAAAACGCGCCCTCATCAAACGCAAAGTGTCCAGGGGCGAAATCACGGTGAGGCCAGAGTCAAAACCGATCGACAGAAGCCATGTATCAAATGTAAATAGGCGGCTTGCATAATTTGACTGTATAAAAAGTAAAAAATTAAATCCGAATAACTGCCTAATAATTCGGCGATGAGAACAGTGCTGAACATGTCTTGGCCGTCATGTCCGTCTCGCTCTAAATATCGATGTAACCTTTTCTCTCTTTCAGGTGCAGCCCCATCCGTACAGCCAGACCGTGAGTACCCAAGAGTGAGGGCGAACTGCTGTGATCGACACAGCTCGCCCGGTGAGTATAAATCTGTCACGTACTATGCACGGTTCCTTAATGGATGTGCAGTGCTGTGAAAACAAATCGACTCCGATTGGAAAGCAATCGCGCATTGGCCTGTGTTCCGGACGCGTATTGTTAGACTGCAACCATTACTGGCAGCTGGCCTCAGAGCTTGATTCCTGATGATGAACAGTATGAAGCATATCAAGTACCGCGCACCCAGGAATGAAGGCAAATGTGTACAGCGCTGCTCATTTTGAACACAGAGAAAAAAAAACAAGTTACTGTGTGGGCAAGTTAAATAACATCCAATCCAGGGCACGGGCTTGGGACTGTCACCTGAAAAGTGAACTGCGCTGCATGAATCCACTGCACCAGAGCATAGATAGCTTGAGCTCACGTGTTCAGTGAGAAAACTTCGATCTCGGTCCCGGAGACCCAGCGCGAGTGGCGAAAAATGTGTAAAGAGCTGATCGATGAAGCTGTCTGTGCAGCAGCGTTACATAAATCGATGCTCGTATCTCTTCCATGCCATCCGCCTTTTACGCGTCTAGACTACCTCTAACAACGGCACGAATGTTAACAGTCGTGAAGAGGTCGCTTTCTACCACCAGGTGAAAATCAACTTCATGTAGGCATATGTTTCGGCCGCTACATCTGCGGCGGCATTCTCGAGGTTCCAGAACAGACGCTCTTGCGGTCGTTCCATCTGCTACGCCGCTGGATACTGGGGAAATCGTTCACAGCTGGAAGGGTAGCCTAACTCTATGCTGTTTGCAACGTGGAGTCTTCCATTTCTAACCTAAACACGCGAGATGTGTGAAAACGCTCTTCAGATGGCCAGCGCGTCCTCCACGGCGACGCATCGGAGCAAAGTTGCCTAGGCGTAGAGGAACCTAGAGCTCGTGCTGCAACTTCGCTTTAATGAACACATGCAAGAGAAACTCTGGCGCTCTCAAGAGCAAATCCAAGCCGCTGGCGTGTTCAATATAAAAGTGGACAACCCTATACATTGCACGTGCAGTCGGGCTCAAAAGTATTCGATCCGCATGATCCTTGAACGAAGCCGATAGTTTTTTTATTAGCGGTCAGTTGGAGTCCGCACTTCCGGAGGCAATATAAGAGGGTATTGACTTTCACCTCCACAAGTTTGGTCTCAAAATGGTGGCTGGTAACAGAGCTATCAGGTTTTCTTGTTGATCACGCGGTTCAAAGACTTTTATCCCCGACTGTACTTCCTTGTGTCGCGTGATAAAGCCTTTGCCTCACCCCTCTGACACCATCTACGTTGAAGAAGGAGATAATTGAATGACACGGTCATTATAAACAAATAAACTCAATGTGATAAAACCGCGCATCAATAAATTCTTAACGTCTTATTTCACAGCGAATTAAGGCCGCCGCGGTGGCTGAGTTGTTGTGGCGCTCGGCTGCTGGCCCGAAATACGCGGGTTCGATCCCGGCCGCGACGGTCGGAATTCGATGGAGGCGAAATTCTAGATGCCCGTGTACTGTGCGATGTCAGTGCACGTTAAAGAACCCCAGGTGGTCAAAATTTCCCGAGCCTTTCACTACGGCGTCCCTCATAGCCTGAGTCGCTTTCGGACGTTACACCCCCATAAACCATAAACCATGAGAGCGAATTATAGTACTATGAATGCGCGTAATACGTAATTGAAATGTTCATTTTTGAAAACATGCTCAGAAACAAACGTTCAACCCGCTATGTTATTAAGCACTGTTTCCTCATGACAACCACTTTATTTTTTGCTTAATCTGGCCGGAGATACATTATATAAGCTTTCTTATATAATCTGGAAGGAAAGCTCTCGATGATGTAAGCTATCTTTAAATGGCCAGCACCCACTCAAGCGACTGTTGGTAGAAAATCAGGTGATAGTTAATGAACTGAGAAATGACTCGCCACTCGGGAAAAACTCTGTCACTAGTACACCTATGTGAGTGAACTGCACACAATTACCGGTTCAAGAAGAACCCTGAACCCCTCTAAATAGGAAGCTATGTCTGTGTTGAAAATTGCTTCTGATTATTTTTCGCATTCATATGTTAGGCCTCGCCGCCAGGGATATCAACGTGTTGCGAGGCACGTATCACGCCAGAGCCTACCCCTGCGACGCCTGTGGCTACCACTTCGATGTCCGCATGGACCGCCGACAGGTACGGCAATGTATATGCCAAGACAACAGGCTTATACGCTTTGACTACGGCTAGCTCGGTAACACAATCTGAGCACGGCAAAACAGCCAGCAATGCCCACCGTTTTCCCTAGCTTTATCACTCGAATTCCAACACCTCAAATATGCTTGCGTGACCTTACAATTATAGCTAGAAGCACTGACTGCGAGGGATTTTGCGTCAGTTACCACATGCGGTCAACGGGTACTAGTTCAACAATCCGCACTCCCCAATAGCCTCACCTTTGCAATGACGCTTTTAACAAATCTAAAATGACAGCACACAAGCTCTCCATAAATCTCTTTTTTGAGAATATGTATAAATCGTTCAAATTGCATAGAAAAGGAACCAGCGAAAATAGACGCAAGACAAGAACAAAGGAGGAACTCCTGAAATCGTTCAAAATATTCATTCAAAATTGTTTGCGTGACATGTGTGCGATGTAATTTATTATTAGCTTGCACAGGAACTAATTAACCGATAATTATGCCAGTAGAGGCAGGATGTCTCTTCATCCCGGCAACACATTCTAGGCGATTGTATTTGGCTGACAACATCAAAATATTTTTTTGGTTCACACATCTTCATCCCGTACACTCTTTCTGCCAAATGTGCACTTTTTGGAAACCATTATTTTTCAGTTTCTGCAATTGGGATGATAGCTGCTTGTAACTTAGCAGTTGTAAAAAAGAACTCCAATTCATAGATTACAGAAATTCGTAAAGTCAAATCTCAAATCAAGATTTCTTCCCTCCCATAAGGGAAGAAGTGGCCATCAACTACAACCCTCTGTTTCCCTTTCCACTATACGCATACTTACGTACTCAATGAAAAAGAGCCCGTTTCGTGACTTTGAAGAGGCGCGACGGACCGACCTACCTCAACCGCACTACTACACATAGCGTATGTATTTTTGCCATCGTTTATCGTTATGCCAAACATTTATCATGTTAATGAGTTCAATATGAGCTGAACATCTGACCCGTAGGCCTCACGTGGTCTTCCCCGCAAATCTGTCGGAGCCAAATCGAGCTCACTGTCTGTATTACTTTCTATTTAGGCCCCACTGACTCGTATACCAACCTTATGAAGTACATTCACTGGACTGGTAACTAATCAATTCTGCACACATTTTTCACCCCCATCACCTCAGAATATGACCTAATTGGTACCACACAACCTTAAAAGTGCTTCAGTATATATATAAAACAGAATAGATCTAAAGAAGTAAAAATACTTCCGTCTTATCGGGGAAGATAAACAGTCTTATGCATCATACCTATCTTGTGATTCCAATCAAGGAATTAAAGAAAATATTCAGAGCACCGCAACAGTGATCTGGGAGTATGAGTATTAGCCTTGTATGCAGCAGCTGCGTGGTTCGATTCCAAGTGTCTTTGCGTACCCACCTTTGGCACAATAGGTAGAAGCTTACCCTGACCTAATGACCTGCTTATCGGGGGTGAAATGTTTGGGAAATGGTTCTTTCACATCATCTTGTCTATTTGAAAATAACATATCATGGCTCCCTTTTGATAAAAGTGGCCCTTGGGCCATACATACTCATCATCGTCTGAAACACTCCAGAGATGTTATTCATTCTGCCACAGCTTACCGGGGGATGGGGATGGGGCGCGGGGGGGGGGGGGGGGGGCGTGGCTGTTAGGATTGAGCTTGAAAGCCAAGATTGTCCTAAATCTATTTTCTACCGAAGGCAACGCTGAACTCCCTGGCTGTGCTTGAAGAGGTTAGTAATCGTTCAACCCACTGTAGAGCGAGTGAAGAAACAGAAAGGCTTATTACATTTCTCTGCATCAGAGCAGTTACAACGATAACGCTTTTGTATAAAACTAATACACCCGCCTCCCTTAGAAGAACGCCTGCCCGCACGCTTTTCAGCGTCCCTTATCCGTAACAACACATTTTCGAGAATGGCCAATGCCATAAAAACTCCAATGCCCATAAAAAAACCCAAAAAATATTCTTTTGTACACATATCCCTGCAAGTGCAGATCTCCCCGTGTCCACGCAGGCCTTCCTGGACTGGTTCCGTGACGAGAGAAACCTGGGCCACCACGTGTTGTTCGGCATGAGCCTGCTGCTGGCCACCAGCCTGTCGCTGGCCCTGACACTGTCGTGGCTGGAGGCGAGCCGACGGATGGCCAACCTCTCGTGGCTGCTCTCGGTGCCACTGGGACTGGCCCTGCTCCTGCACAGCTGCGTCTGGGCGAGCCTAGCCGTCTACGGACTCTGGTATGGGAGGATTCCTTCATCGTAAGACCTCACAATAATAATGTTTCAGTAGGTGGCATTGGATATCCATATTGAAGATATTATACGAGTCCCTTGTATGAAATTATGGGAACATGGAGTCCTTATTATGGTGAAAATATATGGACATCCAAACATTTTGTGTAAGGAGTGCGTAAGCTTTCATTAAAATTTCCATATAGCTTCTATACTACATGCATCATGTCGTACAGAGGCCCTAAGTTTCCGTACGCGCTTTCCATAATATCCATACCGAATACACACGCTCTATACTGACTTCATATAACCCATACGGTGATATATGGAATTACATCGGACTGAAAAACTTTCGGTTGGGGTGTATATCGTAATTGTGGGCTGTCCAAATGATCTTCTGCCGACCACTCCTTGTGAAGGTGCAGCAGGCAGCCAAAGTGAAGAGCCTAAGAACTAAAAGGAAAAAAATTTTTGCTGTCTGTTGGAATTAGAACGAACATTTCGGTGTGCACGTGACCTCCACCCCGTCAATCATTAGTGGGCTTACTGCTGGGACACCTGCACCACACTACTACAGTGGAGCATTTTCGTGAGCAGGAATTTTCTGGCACACTTGAAGATTCTCTATGACCTGTGTGGGTCGTATTTTGCTATTAAGGACAGTTTCTCTTATAAATTCTTTTTTCCTGGCAGCCACTCCTTAATGCCGCACTCGCTGAACCGACGTTATTTGCCGCCTATAAGCGCCGTCATAACGGTGGCTGTCATTGGCGCTGGGGCAAAAGAATGAACCAGGAAAAAATTGATGGACGATTACGATAGTGAGTAATAGGAAATATGAGCGCGGCTCTCCAGATGTGGTAGCTACTGCCTACCACGCCCGGCAGGTGGCGTGTTGCGCTGCTAGTCGCCCTCCAGGATTTGCGCGTGGCAGCCATCTTCCAGTTCTGAAAGCGGCTTCTGAACTGCCCCGTATGACCTGTTTCTGCTTAAGAGGCGACGTTTTCGCACTTTATGCTAACTTTCCTCGGACATAAGTAGGCAGGCAAGCGGCACCTGGGAATTCAGGATTACCACACCAGCCAACCACCAGACACTCGAACCTGGACACATGGGCCCTAATACCGGGCCTTGTTGGCATTCATAGCTTGCAGCGGCCTGCACATGCACGGTCTTAGTCAAAAATATACAGCCCAAGGTGTTTGCTTTCAAGCCGTTAGGAAGGCACATATCTCCGTGTTGTTCCCCTTAGCACAAGTAAGTAGGGTACGTGAGGTTTAGCGTCGCCAAGCTGCGCAGACGCTATGGGGAAACCCGCCGCGGCGGCTCAGTGGTTAGGGTGGTTAGTTCCCGGACTCTAACCCGACCGCGGCTACCGCGTTTCGGTGGAGGCGAAACGCAAAAGGCTTCTGTGTGTTGTACAATGTCACTGCCCGTTAAAGATCCCCAGGTGGTCGAAATTATTCCGGAGCCCTCCATTACGGCACCCCTTTCTTCTTTCACTCTCTCCTTTATCCTTTCCTTTACGGTGCGGTTCGGGTGTCTGCTAATATGTGAGGCAGATACCGCGCCATTTCCTTACCTCAAAACCAATTTTCATTTTCTATGGAGAACGAAGCAGTGGGTGGCTCCGGATTAGTTGCGACCGCCCGGTGTTCTGACTTCGTTATGCATGCATCGCCACCGAGCTGTTTGGGCGGGTAAAGCGCCCACCCAAACGTTTCCAAGCTGTAAGTATCATTGACCGCTAAACCAGAAAGCGTCATTAACTTATTGACGCCGTTATTACTGCACGTTGTTCGCAGGCAGTATCCGATGGCCTACCGGAGATGGAAGGATGAGATGCAGCCCATGGTCGGCCGACATTTTGTCAGCATGACGGAGACATGTGTGCCGGCCGCCCCTGCCCAAGCTCCGTAGTCCGCGCCAGCTTCCGGTCACACTCAGCCGTGGCTCCGGTTCCTGGATCCCCAAATTTTAGGAATATCGCGTTTATGGCTTTTCGAGTTTCTTCATTATAAAGCTTCGTGTTCTATGGGTAACGCTACGCATCAGTGTGTGTTCTCCAGAATGGTTATGTTCTTGTGAAAATGCCTCCCAACGCATTCAAATAAAAAACCATTAAAGCGAACGTTTTACTGGTATCCAGCTGATGATTCCTTACAATGTATGAACACGAAGCATTTTTTAGAGTTTTCTTCTCGCTACTTCCATGAATGAATAATGAAGTTTTGCCACAATGCCTTTTTTTTCAAAATCGGTTCGATAGTGAGAAAATTCGTTCCCGTCTTGTAAAATTCAAGACCTCCGTTTATATTCATGACTGCTTTACGGAAACATTAAAGATACTGTATACGGTGCGTCGAGGAGCCACAGTTTCGCGCCTGCTTTCCTGGCTTCGCTAGCGCCTCTATTACAAAAACACGATCACATTACTCCTAATCATATAATCACTGCAGGGAAGCCCATACGCTAATTTTTTTCCTTTCGACCGGGGCTACAAGTTGATTGGTTCAAGAACTGTGCTCTCAACATGAGGCCTCTGATTTTGATCCAGTGTCCATGTTCACTGAAAATTGCTTATGTACCAATAACAAGCAATTTTATGATACGCTTTCAGTAACTCAAAAAAAGTGCATGAGATTTCTGAAACCTACAAGAGAGGGCGCCACCCATGCGCATGTTGCGAATATCGTTAATTCGTTGATATGGGCCTTGGTGTAGAGGCGCTTTGCTCACAAGCTGCATTATTCACTGTGGAATTGTTTGTTTAAAACAACCTGTTGTACCTGGCTGTGCGCCAGAGATTCTGAGGAGCCGCGCACCTTCGACGCATGCAGTTTTCTCCATCCATGCGCATGTTGCGAATATCGTTAATTCGTTGATATGGGCCTTGGTGTAGAGGCGCTTTGCTCACAAGCTGCCTTATTCACTGTGGAATTGTTTGTTTAAAACAACCTGTTGTACCTGGCTGTGCGCCAGAGATTCTGAGGAGCCGCGCACCTTCGCCGCATGCAGTTTTCTCCGAGTGAAGAAATTAAGTTGAACGCAACTGGAGCACCCCTATACTGCCCTTGCTGGCACGACCGAGAAATGTCCATTAAGAGCGCATGGTAAAATTTTGGTGCACGAACGATACAAATGCAAATTGCTCTCAAGGTATAAGCAGTATAATCCACAAGTGCAAAGCCCACTGCATTCACCACAACGAAGCTTCTTCGAAGTCCAGATGACGTTTCTTTTATCAGTCGGGAAAGCCATCGTTCTACGGCCAATTCTGGAGTGGTCCGAGCAGAGTGCCATGCGACACTCCAGAATTCTGCCAGGCCTGCGACCAAAGAAAGCAAAGGCCGCGTGACCACTGGTGCTGGGACGTGCAGCCAGCGCAGGTTAGACACGCGGAGGGAGAACAAAAGATGCCGGCCGTCCTCACGGATGTGGCAATGTGCCCCGTGAGGTGAAGAAAGAAGAGACCACAGACGTCACCTAAAGCGCACACGGACGATGTGAGTGACCAAGGCGGTCAATCCCGCAGTATAACATATGAGCATGGCACGAAAGAATATATATTGCGCTTTCGAAGGAACCGTGGCGCCTTCAACTGGGTACTTGCTTTCTTATACGTAATCCACGCAGAGTGTGGCGAAAGGAAACACGGGCATCCAAAATAAGCCAACCATTTCAATAATCAAGTACTAGTCTGGCTACTGATGTCTGTTCGGCTCACCTAAGAGTGATGGTTTTCTGCTGTCTAGTCCCACGTAGTCGGCGCACTGACTAAGCTGCGTTTCCCGTCGTAAAGATTGAGGTATTCTGCTGCAGCAGTGGCGGCAGAGGCGTATGAAAGCACTTGTTCAGTGGAACTGGCAGGTGGACCAGACTTAGTCTGGATCTCGTTCTCGGCTACGTGGCTGATGACGTCAGAGCACTCCCGAATTCCTCCTACAGCGTGTCTTCTTGGTCACCACGAAGCAGAGTGCGGAGCCTTGTCGCCCCAATCCAACCTAATGAACAGAATTAGCTACGTGGCGGTTTCGCTCTCGCAATGGCATCACAGCCGTGTCATCACGTGCTACTCGCTGAAGTGGCACTTGCGGACATGGGACCCGCTAATGTGGTGATTTCCCACGGCGGTCCCGGAATTCGCAAGGCCCCTCTGAGGGTCTGGTTGCCCACACGTGGGTTCCGCCGGCCTGGCTCTTGACTTACACATGGAGTACTGGTTACGCTCATCACAGAATGTGTGACGAAAAGTGTCAGCGAGTTTAAGCAGTCTCTCCAGATGACTACATCATCTCGGGGAACCAGGAGAAGGGCATCTGAAGCTCCTGATGTCTACGCAGGCACGAACTATTACGGGGGGTATAGTACGTACCACAAACACGTGACAACGCTCGATCGAGCCAGGTGCACTTGTTGCTTGGGCGCTGACAGAAAAGCGTGGAGAAATCTGAACCATAGCGAATAAGAGGATGGCATACCGAAGAGTCAGGCTGCACGGTGTGTAGGAACAGACTGACAAAGAGGCTATTTCTAGCCAGATATAATCATCGCATAGTTTTAATTCACCCCAACTGTCACGCTAATCTGCCTGAGAAGCCTGCTGGGCGATATATAAACAAGCAGCTCTCAGATCACCGTTTGAGTATGGGTGATGGGACCTCAACGTGGTTTCAACTAAACTGTGATGCCATCGCTAGCTGACTGCTCCCGAAAGCACAATAGCTTCAGATAAACTGAATCCTAGATTACCTGCTGGGCTTAGAGCGAAGGCCACGTGACAATCCACGCTTACTGATGTGTTGGACTTCATTCGAAACAAAGGCAAACGATGACAATTTGCTTCCCTACCCTATACAAATTCATGCAAATGCCACAAACAGCACCACCAACGTATACTTCAGAAGTCAACAAAATAAATTTGTGAAAACTTTAAGCTAAAGTTGTCTAGCCTTTACGCAGCAAGAACCACTAATTAAATTGTGCCATTGAGCTCTCTTCAAGACCTTCACCTACAGTTGCAATCGTATAGGTCCCAACTGGAAAAAAAATTCTTCTCCCGCCAATATCCTCGCAACGAGCAGGTGAAGTAAGAATTGATATCGAGTATGAATAGCTGCATG
The DNA here is from genome assembly GCA_030143305.2 of Amblyomma americanum. NCBI lineage: Eukaryota > Metazoa > Arthropoda > Arachnida > Ixodida > Ixodidae > Amblyomma > Amblyomma americanum. The sequence goes on along the minus strand of JARKHS020007175.1, from coordinate 222,473 downwards.
CAAAATTCATTATCCATAGAAGGCATCGCTACCGCATGTTGCTGGCGGTTGATCATGCGGCTATTAAGGTTGAATGCGTGGAGGCGTAATGTTGCACATACTGTACGACCAGTAGTACTTATTCACACCGAACAAGCAGGCCAAATTAAAATAAGTGACGAACAAGCATCGAAAACGAGGCTCGTTACCCGGCAGTTAAGAAAATTCTACTATCGCCGCCTCTTTCATTAACAGAATGGCCCGGCAGGGCGAAATATCTTGTTGAATGCTAAATGTTGTTCTTCAGGGATAGGTAATTGGCAGGGGGAGGATTAACGGTGTTTTCCCACCTAATCGCGGTCGATTCACGGCGCGCCACTGCCTCCGCACAGCCGCGCGCAGGAAATGACGCCATCTAGTGAGAGGCCGTCGAGAGAGCAGGATGGAGTCAGTGTTTTCGTCGTTGGCCGAGCGAATAACGACTAGGCGGGCAGTAGAGTCGCGGCGTTTATTGGCCGGCGAGAAACAGACTGGCCGGTATATACCTCGCATCCTTTCTTTATACGCGATGTGCTCGAAATAATTTCGTATTCGCCACGACCTTACTGACGCCCCCAGAGGAAAAGAATGCTTCGTGTGATGTGCAGCTCGATCTTAGCGCTGCAATCGCAGGGAACGTCTTGAACGAGGAATTACGGCGATCATTAGAAACGTCAAGAATGCTTGTGGTGTCGGTGTATTCTTGTTTCGCGCTGGACGTATTCCACGGCAGGAACTGCCTTTTACGTTAAGTGCGTGACTGCTTGGACGTGTACAGCGCACATTGTAGAGTGCAGGTATGGCGTTAAATACAATTCAATGAATTTCAGTTCGATAGATTACCAATCAGTGCAAGTGGATTGAATGAAAGTGATTGTAGTTTCCAGCATCGAGGCATCGCAATGGCTACCTGAACTTGAAATAGTTGCACACGGTAACTCTTTTTTTTAACTCAAGCCGTCCCTTCTGTAATAACACCGGCCGGGGGTATTACTGAAGGGCAACATGCAGGATGTGGAGGTCCTCGGAAAGGTGCGTAGTAGCTAAAACAGGATGGTAAAGTCTCCATTTAGCCTAGACTTCAAAAGGGAACGGAAGAAGCTAGTGAATCGACAGCCTATTAAGGAGTTACCGGTAACAGGGAAGGTAGAGGAATTTAGGGTATCTTCCCAGAACACATGTTCGGCTTCGACTGGGGACAAAGACATAAAAGTTCAGGCAATGAACGATAATCTCAAAGCTATCATTACGGAATGCGCAGTAGAGGTAGGCGGTAATACGGTTCGACAGGATACCGGCAAGCTATCCCAGGTGACGAAAGATTTGATTATGAAACGCCAATGCATTAGGGCGTCTAACCACTCAGACAGAGTAGAACTTTCAAAGCTATCAAATTTAACAAGCAATGGGTAACCGACATAAGGAAATTTAATCTAGAGCGGATCGAGAATGCTCTAAAGAACGGAGGTAGCCTAAAAGCAGTTAAGAGGAAACTAGGCATAGGCAAAACCCAGATATATTCGTTAAGAGAGAAACAGAGCAATGTCATCAGCAATATGCATCAGATAGTTAACGTGGTCGAAAGTTCTACAAAAATCTATACAGTAGCCAATGTAATCAGGATGTTAGGAGAGAAACAGTAGCGCACAGCACAGGGACATCCCGTCAGTAACGAAGGAGCAAGAAAAGAAAGACTTAGAAGCAGTGTAAAAGGAGAAAAGCAGCTGGTGAGGATCAGGCAACAGCATGTCTGTTGAAGGACGGAGGGGAGATTGTGCTACAAAACCTAGCCAGCCTGTATACGCGGTGCGTTACGACTTCGGGAGTTCCAAAAGCTTCAAAGGACTGTAATTTAATCTCAATTCATAAGAAAGGAGACTTCAAGGACTTGAAAAATTACAGACCGGTCATATTACTGTCCTTTGCCTATAAGGTATTTACTAAGGTAATCGCAAGCACGATCAGGGCAACCTTAGACGTTCATGAAGAAATTGATCAGGCAGGCTCTCGTAAAGGATATTCGACTGTAGACCCTATGCAGGCTATTAATCAAGGAACAGAGAAATGTGCAGTATATAACCAACTCACATACATTACCTTTATACATTACGAGAAGGCAATTGACTAAGAAGAAACTTCCGCAGTCTTGCAGGCATTGCGGAACCAGGGTCTTGAAGAGCCTTAGTTTAATATACTGGAAATATTTATATTAGATGCACAGCTACCATACTCCTGCCTAAAGTCAGGAATAAAATTCCAATAAGAAAAAATGTCAGGCAGGGAGATGCGATCTCGCCAGTTCTATCAACCGCCTGTTTACGAGGGCAATCAGAGGCCTATAAAAGGAACAGTTGGGAATAAGAATAAATGGAGAATACTCTATGCGACTCACTGATGACAGTGCTTTGCTAAGTTACTGATGAGATGAACTGGAAAACATGATCAATGAGTTAGGCAGAGCAGTACTGTATATGTCTATAAATTAATATGCAGAAAAGCAAACCAATGTTGAACAGACTCGGAAGACAAGAGCAGTTTATAATTGGTAGCGAGATGCTGGAAGTTGTACGGGAGTACGACTACTTATTGCAGGTACTGACTGGAGATTCGGATCACGAGAGCGAAGGAACCATAAGAATATTAATGGGATGAAGCGCATTTGGCAGGTTCTCTCAGATCATTAATGGCATTTTACCACATTCCAATATCCCTGAAGAGAAAAATATACAACAGCTGTATCTTTCAGGTTATCACCTACAGGGAACGAACGTGGAGACTAACGGAAAGGGTTCAACTTAAGGACAGCGCAACGAGCTATTTGGAGCGACATGGGAGAGGAGATTGTACTGCTGTGGGCCTAGTCAGGCTGGTGATGATCTCAATACTAATGAACATTCCATTATGTACACCTTCGCCACCTCTCGCGAATAGCCAGCTTCGTTATATACGGCACATATGTTCGTAATACCAGCTAATAACTTTTACAAACATGCGTATCGCAACACGAGAAATCGTTTCACACTATTCGAAATCCACTGCGACGAAAGTTCGGCCGTAATGGCCACCTGAAGGTCCTCGGAATGCACATTTTGTGGGCGTTAAGGCGTCGGTGCGAATCCGACACATATTTTTGGCTTTATCTCAGTTAGTGAATTTATATTCAATAACATGCCAAGTCAATTCAGACCACTTCGAGCGTTCTGCATCGAGAGAGAGGCCCCCAAATTTCAACATTTTATGCGAATGCAGGTCCCGAGGGATCTTACTTCGATGTCTGCTATACTGGCATATTATATATATAACGGATCGAAAGGATAGGTATCAATTGAGGCGCTACGCGCACAGTGTTGCTATCTGATGGAATGCGTTCACATTGTACTGTTTAGGTCAATTTAACCTTCACTGCAGGCAGACTCGTCCTTTATAAACGTAAGTAGTAAGAGGGCGCCAGTACCTAATGAATACTCAGCCATACTAGAAAAATATGGAGGCAGAAAAATGCGATATCCCCCTGCGCACAAATCTCTCAACAGAGAGGAAGCTGGCACTTGGAGACAATTACTAACAGGTAGGCTCTTATCCAAACCGACACATACTAAACAAAATGCACCCCACGATATACGCGGACCGCTGCCGCTGTGAAGTCCAACAAGGTCTGGTAAAGCGAGTTCAACGGGCGGCAGTGGACAGCAGAGCCCTGGACTGAGGGCAACCGAACATTGATTAAAAGTGGGCGAGGGCAACCAAGAATACTCCTGCGGATACACAAAAGAGAAAACAAAGCTGAAGATGCCCCAAGACCGCAGAAAGAAGTACTAGGGTACAATAAAGTTTTTAAAGTGAAAGTTTACAACACCCCTCCGTAACTTGTATCGCCGTGTGCGCCGTGTGCGCGTTTTACCTTGAACCGAGGAGAAACCACCTCACCGCTATGACGTCACTCAGCCACTGCCGCCGTCGCCGAAACCGAGCGCTCGCCTGTTTCTAAACCCGCCGTGGTGACTCAGGGGTTAGGGCGCTCGGCTACTGATCCGGAGTACCAAGGTTCGAACCCGACCGCGGCGGCGGGGTTTCGATGGAGGCGAAACGCAAAGGCACCCGTGTGCTGTGTGATGTCAGTGCACGTAAAGGATCCCCAGGTGGTCGAAATTTTTCCGGAGCCCTCCACTACGGCACCTCTTTGTGCCTTGTTTCTTTCATTCCCGCCATCCTGCCTTCCCTCTGGAGCGGTTGAAGTGCCCGGCGAGGAAACAGTTACACCACCTTTCTGTTCGCGATAAGTAAATAGTGCTCGTTTAGGGTTAGCGGATTTGACCTCCCAAAGCGACTCAAGCTATGTGCGACGCAGTAGTGAGGGGCTTCAGAAATATCGACCACCTCGGTGCTCGTAATCGTGGTGAAGCAAACATTACCCGGTGTTTAACTCCGCTTAAACCGCTGTGTGATGTACAAATGCACAATGACGTAAATGGCGACGCCAAAAGCGAAACCATAGCAATGAGATTGCCCAACTCGCAATGCTGTGAACAAATTTCTGGAGGTGGCCAAATTTTGGAAATGAACCAGGCCAAATTTGGAGGTCGCCATCGCGTCGGGCACGCACAATTGTGGCTGGACATCGATTCTGCTCTAAATATGTCAACGTCAAGTTTCGGGAGCAGCCTCGACCAAATTCTTGCCGCTTGATTTCACAGTTGCTATGGCAACGAGCAATGGACAAGCAAGATTTACAACCAAGATGGAAGAGGCAAGATGCTAGATGAAAACGAAAAGTTAAAAAGTGCTTTGAGTAAAGTAAATGCCGCGGTAACTGTCTCACATATCTCGCTGGATACCCGAACCACGCTGTTAGGGAAAGGATAAAGGAGGTACTTAAAGAAGAAAAGAAGAAAGAGTGGAGTGGAGGCCCTTGGGATAATTTCCACCACCTGGGGATTTCTTTTTTTTTTTTGCTCAAGAAAAATCGAAGATTGAAGATTGGTTCTTGGGGAAAGGAAATGGCGCAGCATAGAGGAGGCGCTGGTCTCACTTATCGGCGGACACCTGAGCCGCGCCTTAACGGAGCGGTTTAAGACGCGCAAGCAAGATTTTAGCGCATGTGAGTGCTTTTGAACCAAAACAATTGAGAACTATTGCAGTCCTAAAAACAGCTTGTACATTTTTTTTTACCATTTCAGTGTACCGCTCCATGATCTGCAAATTAAAAGCATTCCGCTAACAAAGAGAAGCTGTGTGTAGGTCGAAAATAAGATAACACTTCAATAAATAGGATTTGGGAGGGAGAAATCTAGTCCTTAAAACTGGTCCGTTTTCACGCGTTCGGACTTGTAGTGTGCAGTTACCCGTGCATACTACAAATGTTCTAAGTCCGTTGCTTGTCTGCAATCTCCTTTTGCCTTCGTAAATAGCGCTAAAAGGCGTTTCAACTCGTTGCGACAAATTAAATTCGGCACACACACAAGACGGCTTATGTCAGAGAACTTCAAAGCATTACACTCCCAAAGCATTACTCGGCAATGCCCACAGGTAGATAGGTAAAAAATTGGCTTGGCTTAGCTCAGCTATGCGAGGATATACGTAGCGAGAGCTGCAGTTCTCCGCTGGTTACGCATGTTGTCGAGTTTGTTTTTGTGACTAAAATGTTATGCATTGAAGAAGTATTCGGTGAGACACAGTGTTTATTTATTCAATTGTTTTGACCGAGATAAACACAGCTCGATGATCGGTAAAGTAACGCGCAGTTGTCTGAATGCTGCCTACACAGTATTTAGACTGGTTGCTTTCTCTCAGATACACAGGGCCAATCCTTCCGGTCCAGGATCCGTAGTACCCAGTTTCGATGGAGGCGAAACGCCAAGCCGCCCGTGCGCTGTGCGATGTCAGCGCACCTTACAGATCACCCGGTGGCCGAAATTATTCCGGAGCACACCACTACGGCACCTCTTTCTCCCTTTCTTCTTTCACGCCCTCCTTTATCCCTTCCCTTACGGCGCGGTTCAGGTGTCCAACGATATACGAGACAGATACTGCGCCGTTTTCTTTCCCCAAAAACCAATTATTAATATTATAAAACGCCGGACCCGCCGTGCTGGCTCACTGGTTAGCGCGCTCGGCTACTGATCGGGAGTTCCCGGGTTCGGACCCGACCGCGGCGGCTGTGTATTTATGGAGGCAAAACGCTAAGGCACCGGTGTGCTGTGCAATGTCAGTGCACGTTAAAGTTCCCGAGGTAGTCGAAAATATTCCGGAACTCTCCACTACGGCACCTCCATTCTACCTTTCTTCTTTCATTCCCTCCTTTATCCCTTCCCTTACAGCGCGGTTTAGGTTTCCGCCGATATATGAGACAGATACTGCTCCGTTTATTTCCCCAAGAAACAGATTATTATTATTATTATTATTATTATTATTATTATTATTATTATTATTATTATTATTATTATTATTATTATTATTATTATTATTATTATTATTATTATTATTATTATTATTATTATTATTATTATTAAAAACACGCCGGTGCACTTTGATGCGTACAGGGGAACGGTAGGTGTGATCCATGCGACGCGTGCCGTGCATATCGACAACACGGACCGCGGCCGTAAGGTTAAATTGGCTTTGGGGAAAGTTAATGGCGCAGTATCTGTCTCACCATTGCTTCCTCTATTTTTTCAGTGCCTGTTCGAAAGCTGCGGAAGCGCCATCTGACTCTGCCGTGTTTCTCCGCGGGGCGGCGCTGCCAGGCCTGGGTGGGCGTGCGCGGGTGGGTTAGAGTAGTTGCGGCCGGCTGCAGGGGCTTCGGTGGCCGCATAATAAACATATGCCCTGCCTGTTTCGTAAAGGGCCAACTCGTCCTAAGCCAATTCTTGGCGACAACAAAGAGGGATGCTCTTTTATATCATACCTCTTAGTCCGGAAAACAAACGCCAATCCAGTAAGCAGCATTGCATGAGTGCCTCGAGACCACACTTTTGCTTGAGTGGTTTCTTGTTTCAAATTTTTAACAGTGGTTCTTTCGAAGTAAATCTTGTGCTCACATGCCTCCCTGTGTTCCGTCCTGTACTTTAACAGGCAGCGCAGCGCTGTGGCACAAAACTAGCTGATTGACTACGAGGAACATGCATAGTGCTCACCGCCGAGAAATCAACGCATAACTTGCAGTTCAATCACAAAAATACGTCACTCTGCCTTATGTCCGAGGTGTCAGCGAAACCATTGCAGCGAATCCTAAGAAAAGAGGATCTCCAGGTTGCGCACAAGCATACAAACACGGCTGCGCTTGCCTACCTGTTCCCACAATCGGCTACGGAGAGTAAGAGCCCAAGGCAATATCCAGAAATTTCCTCGCGCCGGCTGCGACACAAGCTAAACCAGAAATCTAAAAGAAACGATTCGGCAAGACAGAAACGACGTCAGCAACTACGCAAAAAAGTGCAACATTCCGAAGTCTCAAACCACAGAGCCATCTTCGACGAAACTAATCAGTGAAAACGCTCTTACTCCAATTCTGGCACATTCAAACGACCCCCAACAACGTCGACAGCACCAAGGGGAACCTCCTCCCTGTATAAGCACTTCGCTCCGCGGCAGCTGCCCGAAGAAGAAAAGTGGCCTTTATTGACCGTCAACATACAGTCCAGAAACTTGTCTCAGAGCCATAACTTTAACCAGGTAACGTATCAAGCATTTGTGATCACAACGAAATCAAGCGTGAAATGTGTCAAATACCTAACTGAAAATGAAAAGTTCAAGTTTGACAGGAACATTTTTTTCGGACCCCATATATGCATCAGGAATGACGCACGTTTTATGCATGGTGCGGCCGTTCATCGTGCTCGTCTAGATTAGATAAGCGCCTTGTTTGCCACACCCCCTGCTGCTATAAAAGCTCTGTACGTTCAGCAATCAAACGGCTTTTGTTCGCTGGCCACCTTGACTGATACAGTCAGAAGTGCGGCCAGCTCACGTCGGGGGCCTGCCGTCTGAGGATAAAACTGGAGCGACCCAGACACGACGGAGCAACTGCTGAAGCTTCCTGAACCACTACTGCTGTCTGGGAATATCGCCAAGAACTGGGAATTGTTCCAGCAGAAATTCGAGCTTTTTCTGCAAGCAACGGAATCTCCAAAAGATCCCCGATCCACGGCCGCCAAAACAGCACTGCTGCTCAGCACTGCAGGAGACGACGCATTAGAGTTGTTTAACAAATTTATTTTCCTCGAGGGCGAGTGCAAGCAAGGTTATGCTACCGTTATTATGATGTTCAAGGAGGACTGCCAAGAACAACAGAATGAAGTCTATGAGCGGTACATATTCCGATCAAGAGTGCAAGGCGAAGGGGAGTCATTCGAGCATTTCTTGCGGGACCTCAGAAAACAAGCGAAAAGCTGCAATTTTTCGGGACTAGCTCGATTCTTTAATCCGTGACCAAATAGTGTTTGGCACCAGCAGCCCACGACTGCGTGAAAAGACTTCTCAAAGAAAAAAGACTTGACACTTGCCAAGGCTGAGCAGATTTGCAAAGCAGAGGAAGCCGCATCGCTACAAAACGATCCATGGGCGCAGCCCGATAAGCACGTGGCGCTAGTCATGAAGCGGTCTGGGCAGATCCTGCAAAGCGGAGCACGCGGTGCAAAAAGAACCCTGGCACAGCCCGATAAGCAAGTGACGCCAGACAAGCAGCAATCTCGGAAATGCGCCAGATGCAACCGTTTACACGCGACACCCGGCAGATGTCCAGCGTTCGGCAAAACGTGTTTCAGATGCCGAGGTGTTAACCATTTCGCAGCCTGTTGCAAAAAGGGCCCGCAGATCAGAGAAGTTGGCGAAGAGCAACACATCTTTGACATTCTCGATGTGACAGTCTCTAGCATCGACGCCAGAGCGGACTGGGTAGTGCATGCGAAAGTGGCTGACCAGATGGTTAGCTTCAAAGTGGACACGGGATCTCAGGCCAATTTGCTGCCCTACTCTATCTTCCGACGATGCAAGACGGCAGCAGATTTGCCACCGAGCTCTTCGGTGCTTCGATCATACAGCGGTGGTGTCATTCGACATTTCCGCATGGCAAGGCTACCAGTGACTGTGAACGGCCGGTCTAAGGACGTCAACTTCTATGTCGTCAAAAATGGCAACCAAGCTATACTGGGATTACTAGCATGCGAGTCCCTCGGTCTGGTGTCACGCGCAGTGGACGCTGTAAAAGAAGGAAGCACCGCAGCCGGCAGCAGTGAAGACGTTCTGACCGATTTCCGCCAGCCTTTTCAGGGAATAGGCTGCGTGAGTCGCCAGTACAAAATGGTCCTACGCAAGAATGCGACGCCAGTTGTCCAGCTCAGCTCGGCGGGTGCCCTTGGCGCTGAGGGAACCTTTGAGGGAGGAGCGCGCTGGAGCGTGGCATCTTTGAGAGGGTCCAGAAAACGACACTCTGGGTGAGCCCTTTGGATATCGTGCGGAATAAAGACGGGAAAATACGCGTTTGCATGGACCCTAGAAGTATCAACGAGTGCATACAGCGAGAGCATTAGCAGGTGCCAAGAAGCGAGGACATAGAAGCTGAGGTGGCAGGAGCTGAAGTACTTCCCGCTCCTCGAGGCAAGGGCGTGTTTTCATCAGGTACCTTTGGATGACGCCACAGCAACTATATGCCCGTTCGGTACTCCGTTCGGGCGCTACCGGTTTTTAAGGCTCCCGTTCGGAATCGCATTAGCCCTGGAAGTATTCCAGATAATCCTGAGCGAAATATTTGACCGCTGCCAAGGCGTTAGAGTGTACATTGATGAAATTCTAATATGGGGATCGTCTAAGGAAGAACACGATGCGCGCCTGCGGAAAGTGCTGCAAGTAGCAGAAAAAGCAGTCTTAACTTTCAATGCCGAAAAGTGCAAAGTTGGAGTCACTGAAATTAAATTCCTGGGTGACGTCATTAGCCAGGATGGAATCCTGCGTAACCCAGCGTTGACGCAGTCGTTGAGGGAGACTCCATGCCCAACGGATAAAGCCGCGGTCCACCGAATGCTAGGAGTAGCAAATTATTTCAGCAGGTACTTGCCCAATCTCGCCGAACGTACAACGCTTCTTCGCAGCCTCGTCAAAAAAGACTCGGTCTTCGAGTGGACCGAAAATCACGCTAGTGAGTGGAGGGTGATCTGCGACATGCTTAGCAGTGCACCTCTCCTAGCTATTTTTAACCCAGCCAGGGAAACTAAAATTGTGGCAGATGCATCAAAGATACAATTGGGGTCTGCACTCTTACAGCGCCACGGTGAAAACTGGCGGCCAGTCGCTTACGCCTCGCGTGTAATGACCAGCTCAGAACAGAGGTACTCGCAGAGTGAAAAGGAAGCGATGGGAATAACGTTCGGCTGTGAAAAATTCCATCACTTCGTATACGGACGTAAGACTGTTATCGAGACTGACCACCGTCCACTAATTGGTGTTGCAGCCAAAGGAATCAGTGATATGCCACCCAGGCTTCAACGTTTTTTCTTGAGGCTACTGGCTTATGATTTTGAACTTCGGTATGTACCAGGAAAGAAATTCTTTCTCGCAGACATGCTATCAAGGGCTCCAAGGGCAGAGACTAAGGACTACATGAACGGCACGGAAGACGTTGAAGTCCATGCGGTTGCAGTCATGTCAACCTTGGTAAGCGCAAAAACACTGGCCCGTCTGGCCAAAGCAACAGCGAATGATCCGGACTTGCAGTCGATGATGCGCTACGTTAATGGACAAGGTGACATTGTGGGCATAATGAAGCCATTCGCGTCTGAGCTGTCATTGATTAAAGGAATTGTACTTAAAGGCAGGAAAGTTGTAGTCCCGAAGTCAATGAGAAAGGAAGTTCTGGAACGCATTCATGAGGGACACATGGGCTTGAACAAGGGCCAAGCAAGAGCCAGGGGCCTAGTGTTCTGGCCGGGGCTGAACTCTGATATAAAAAAAACTGTTGCAGAGCTGTGCAGCTTGCCGCAAATATTCGTACAAACAGCAAAGCGAGCACATTTATGATCAGACCTACACCGGACCATGCATGGTACCGCGTAGGCGTCGACATTTTTCAGCACGGCGAGAGCTCGTACCTATCTGTTTTTGATGCCCATTCGAACTTCCCGGAAGTGAAGAAGCTGACCCGTACATCTAGTGCCGTAATTGAGAAGTTGAGCGCCATCTTTTCAAGATACGGCATTCCAATGGAAGTCCATACGGACAATGGGCCTCAGTTTTCGTCTTATGAATTTGCTCTCTTTACGCCAAGGTAAGACTTCAACCACGTCACGTCGAGCCCAGAATTTCCGCGATTGCATGGACTCGCCGAGAAGGGGGTTCAGATTGTGAAGAGAACCCTAAAGAAAACGGAAGAAACAAAGGAAGACTTCTGGCTCGGGTTGCTCAGCTACAGATCCACTCCGCTCGAAGATGGCCGCTCCCCTGGTGAACTCTTGCAGGGCAGGAGGCTTCGCACTCTGCTCCCAGACTTCAGGCAGCAGCCAAGCATGCCGGTATTCAAGCGAGCTCAAGCAGCATCTAGGGGAAGAATGCTACCACCTCTCAAAACCGGCCATGTCGTGAGAGTAAAGGAAAAGACATGGAATCGCCGAGCTCAAGTTACCGGAGCAGTTGCACCGAGGCCTTATCGAGTAGTTACCGAGGGCAACAGGGTGCTACGTCGCAACAGACAGCATCTGCTTCCAACTGGTGAGCTGTTCCAGCAAGAAGCGGCTGAATGTGACGAGCCGGAGAGCGGACGAGGGAGTGAAGCGCTGCAACCCACGGCACCCGCTGCAACTTCCCCCGAGAGCTCCGAGAACATTCCGCAGGCGCCGCCGCCCGTGACTTCGACTGGGCCGCCTGTGAGCTCAACGGCTCCGCAGGCTCTTCCATTGCGCCGATCTACCAGAGGTAGGCGACCACCGCAGCGCCTGCGGTACGACCGCACTTTCAACCAAGTACTTCGCATCTATTCTCCACACGAGGGAAGATGTATCGGTAATGACGCACGTGTCATGCCTGGTGCGGCCGTTCATCGTGCTCGTCTAGATTAGATAAGCGCCTTGTTTGCCACACCCCCTGCTGCTATAAAAGCGCTGCACGTTCAGCAATAAATGATTTTTGTTCGCTGGCCTCCTCGATTGATACAATATAGAGCCGTTTTTTGGGTGGTTAAGGTGGTCTGCTATGAGCAACGATCAGACAGACGTTAGTCTCACTCTCTGGTGTAGGGAATTTCTTGGAAGCTGGCTTAGTGTCTGGTTCCCAAGGCAGCAACGTCATTTAAACGGAAAGCCAAGCACTTGAAGCGCTGAACAGTACATGTAAACCTGCAGTCACGCACCCCTGCAACGCGGACTACTTTGCACCAGAGGAGAAAGTTTGGGTCCTCGAAGACCTTCTCAGGACGCAGAAAACGTTGCTGCCAGCGCCAGACACTGCAGCACTTGCGATGGTAGGAGGATACTAATTGACTCGCGTTGTCATAGAAAAATAAAATGAACTACAGCAGCTGCGCTCTTTTTAGGCAACCAGCTTCTTCGTAAAGTGACCGTCTGATCCGTCATCAGGACAGAGGAGGCCTCCTTTACCTTTCAACATAGTTTGTGTACGTTCTGTACGCCCTGAAGAACTAAGTCGAGGTGTTGCTGAACAAAAGGAGGTTTTTAGCAAAATCCCTGCAACCTGCAGTGAACAATGCAGTTGGCGCGCATGCAGAGCATAGAACTTTGAGAAATAGCTTGCTTGCTGCACCGCCAACTTCTGCACCAAGGTTTTCCGGCCTGTTTTTTTTTTGCGAAATATGCTTTAAATGCGATTGAGGAGCGACGAAGTCAAGCCGTTAACATCAAAGCCTCTCTCTCGAAAGCTCTTAAAACTTGAGAAAACGTTTCGTCCATGTGTCTTCTATTCTGATTGCACCAGTAAAATGTTTCAATTCACTCATCGCGCAGAAAAATGCTTAATGTTTCCACTTATATATCGATCGATTGGGATACGAGTTCTGCTGAGAATGCGTGTTTTGTACACAGCAGCACAATAATAATTGTCGTCGATAAAGCCGGAAACTGAGGAATTCATCTCGGTACTGCAGCAACATTCTATATGATGCCCGGCCGCAGCTTTTATGATTTGCTTGATGACCAGCTTTTATTAAGTACGTCTCCAAGAAGAACTTATCAGGTTATCACTTTCACTATCTTGCCCGCATATCATGAATGTTTTACTAAAAGAGGAGTAGTATACACAGTAACAGAACTGCACACCTCGTATTACGCGGCGTGTAACTGCTCCTCCCGCGTCGTCTGCTCCATCCCAGGCTGCGCACGCCACACGTCGGCAGCTTCGCGTACTAGCGCGTACGGCACCTAACAACAGGGTTACCCGTGGTTGAGCGGGCATGAAAAAAAATAGAAGGGCTATGCTACAGGAGCCTACTACAACACGGCTCACGGCAAACCCCTGGGCTATAAAATTTTACTAAGGCTAGATTAGCTTGTGAAGAAACCACGCATGCTTAGCGATTTTAATCGAGTGCGGAAAAGCGCGCATTTTGATGTCAGAATTACACCTTTCAGGCACCATGCAATCCCTCTCCCGCCCTCCAATTGTTGTCAAATTATTTAGCTTTAGCGTCTCTACTTGCACTGATATCAGAATAATAATAATAATAATAATAATTGTTTTTCGAGGAAAGGTAATGGCGCAGTATCTGTCTCATATATATCTTTGGACACCTGACAGATACTGCGCCATTTCCTTTCCCCAAAAACGAATTATTATTATTATTCTCTACTACCACTAGAGGGGGCTAGGGAGCAGAAAATACCTTGTAGCGACCCGCGCGGCTAGCAGTGCGCGTGATTCCGCAAAGGACGAAGTGTTCCCAGCACGCCCTAAAGAGAACGCTCATGACCTTGGCCAGGGCCGGAAGCTGACGCCGCCGAACCACTGCTGTTTCTACTCTGGCAGCCCTTCAGTAAATGTGGCCGCGGTCACCTCCCTGGGCGACCTCCAGAACCTGAAAGGAGGCAGAAGACGGTCATACACTTCCAGCCGAAATTGCTTGCTTCGGTGAGTATTGTTTCTCTACTGGTAACGAAGCTCACTTCAGCACTACATCTACCCGCCGTGGTGGCTCAGTAGTTAAGGCGCTCGGCTACTGATCCGGAGTACCCGGTTTCGAACCCGACCGGGGAGGCCGCGTTTCTACGGAGGCGAAACATAAAAGGCGCCCCTGCGCTGTGCGATGTCAGTGCACATTGAATGTATCCAGGTGGCCGAAATTACTCCGGAGCCCTTCACTACGGCACCTCTTCTTTGCTTCTTTCAGTCCATCCTTTATCCCCTGCCTTACGGCGTGGTTCAGGTGTCCGCCGAGATGTGAGGCTGATACAGCGCCATTTCCTTTCCCCAAAAACCATTTTTAATTTTTACTACAACATCCATTACGTACGCTCTCGGTAAGTGCATTGCAATAAGAGCACAGTGTGCGCTGCAGGGATGCTCTCGGCGGGGTGACGTGCTTTGTACCGAGCTTCTTACAATGCATGACTAGCAAAATACACTCATTACAAGAACGCCTGAACCACTCTTAACGCAACCAGGACTACAGCTTTGTGGTGCTGAAGCAAGTAGCTCGACGACAAAGTGAATTGCGGTTATCTTGCTAACTATCGTAAAATACTTTCAGCGATGGCTAACCTTTCTGGCGTCGGTTAATACTCTGTTATAACACACGAGCAGCGTTAACCACTGCTAAAGCCGGCCAGCTAATCGTCTTCAGTCTGAAGCAGTTTTTCTGCCCGTGTAGATAATTTCGAATAGGTGTACTCGCTTTAACCATGGTAAAGGGTTTGCGTGTGACAGCGTTATGGTATCAGACTCGATGACGCACTTTTGGTGCCAGTACCTTCGCGAACGAAAGTTCAACCCATGCATAAAGAACAATTTCAGCCCGTCACAATAGCACACCATTTATTCCCCTAATTCCAGGACCTTTCATCAATCATCACACAGAAATATATTTAACTGGAGAGACGCCATACTTAACAGCTATTTAACAAGCAAAATAGGATAGGCGTCTGAGATTCATGTTGAATTCATGCTACGGTTTTCTTGAAGGCCGCATGCGTTGCACACAAACGGCCCTGCACATGGCAACAATGAGCACAAGATAGTAAGGAAAATGACACGTGCACAAATGAACCTTCTTTCTTGTATTGTGAATATTTGGTAAGGAACAACAAAGTGTGAACTTTCCTCGAGGATATTTTCTATCAGTAAGTATTAAACAACATGCAGTGAGTATTCGCACCATCAGTCCCATTATAAATTCTTCACGTGCCATCGGCGATACCATGCTGAATACGCCGGTTCTCCTCACGAACAAGTGGTGGTTGCGAACTGTAGGCCGAAGACATCTTGTATCTGTGCGAGTGTTCAAGCGTTCATTTGTTGTTCTTGAGCCCTCAGTATTAAACATTCTAACCATTCACGACTGTAGAAGTTTGTTGTTTATTTCTGTATATCAGACGTTAACAGGTAGAGTTTTGTCTTGTTTTAATAAAATATTGCCATTTGCATGAGCTGTTTGATTCCGTATGCGAGCTCCAGATATTGTGGAAGTGGATAGCTTTTGCGTGTTTGTTGATTACAGTAAAATTTTCAGGCAAAATCAAATGCATGAGCTACGGCTTCTTTGTATACGCTCCTGAGGCATCGCATATATTTTAACCGACATGCCTTTTTATGACGTTTCTGAAAAGGGCATGAGCTGTGGAGCGTAGGTACCCCGACTGAAACGTTCCATATAAGTCGCTCGTATGGAATATGGAGCCCTTAACTTATGGAATGTATATAGAAATTCATATCACCTTTGTATCGAGTCTATAAGCAATCCGCATAAACTCGATACAATTTCCATTCGCCGTATCGCCTTTGCCAAAAGTAACCAGGCTGCATGGTTTGATTCTCATTCGAATAGTAGAGCCCTTACAGCTTCCCTGAATATGAAAAAGTTCTCGGAAGACGAGCACAAGGGTTCTCCTTGTCATACAGAGATTTAGAGCTTGAGGGCTGGCATAATAGCTTCAATATACGACACGGAAGCAAACCGCCCTGCCTGGATACTTTCGGCAAAGACTGTACATCAAGTGATATGGACTCCGTAAAATTCTATGCATGCTTCCATATGTCCACACCGACTGTATGAAATTTCTTAAGAATACGTATGGAGTTATGGAACTCGTCATTTGGAAACTTTCTGAACGGATCGCTCGAAGTACAAGGGTAGTCAATATGTTCGCGTATAGGCACCTGGTAAAGGTTTTTGTCGGTATAGGGGCGCCCTAAGCACTTTTTCATTTTGTTTCCTTTGCCTAAATGAACTTACTGTTCCAAACGGTAAATTAAATTGCGAGTTTATTGGGCTTCACGATACGATTTCGATATAAACATGCATTATGCCTCGTATATATTCAAATGAATACGAGTTATAGGTATTTCTTCTATGGTTGTGAAGGCACGGGGGCCCACAGCGCACGGCACAGAGAAAAGTTAAAGAACTCCTGCTGTCCTACAGCTTCTAAACATATGTGAACGCACATCGCACCACTCAGGTATGAGACACGTTGCAACTTTCTCTATTCGCACTATTCTTTATTACCCGAGGTTTTGAATCACATCGCCTGCGTTGACTGCTGCTCTTGTACACGTAGGTTCGCACAGAACATTTGTGTAGATCGAAATACTGAAAATACTGAATTTACTCGCTGCCTTGGGGCGCAGCCTGATTTAGTACACTAAAGTAATTTGAATTTTTCACGAATGCAGAGAGACTCACTACAACCCCGCCTCAGGAAAGGAGCACCAATCAGTTGGTGGCGCCACTTGACAGCCTCCAAACGCGTCCACCTCGTCTTCGACTTAGGCTTCGCCTTGGGATCCGACTTGTTTGCAGTTTGAAACGGCGCCTGCTGCAGACGCTGCAGCTTTTGTGTTCCTGAATACCCCGTCTGCGGCCATGCTTTCGCGGCACATAGAACCTCAAGATGTGGTGGATGCCGCACATGCGGTAACGGAAGCGACTGAGGCTGCAGGTTCACCCGCAGTTGTGGCGGCGGCTTCGGCTGCTGACGGGCCTGCTGCAGTTATTCCGGTTCTGAATGCGGCATTGGTTCCTGCTTTGGATAGTGGCTGCTTGATTGAGCCGTCTACTGCACTACCGGCTGATCGTGTGCCAGCTGCGGCCGCCGGAGTACTTGAGGGAAATACTACGAACTTCACGTGGAACTGGACCACGAGCAGGGGTAGGCCAGTGCAGTGTTGCTGCACAGGAAAGCGCTTCTTGTTTCCGCCCAGTGGCGAAGTTTCGCACTTGATGGCGCCCCTATTTCAGAGAAACTGACTCTTTTCCGGGCCTGCGATATGACGCAATCTAGGGTTTGCTCATTGAAAGCGCTATGCATTTTAAAAGCGACAAAGATGACATATTTCATGAACACATATTTAGCTGTTTAAATAATTTTCCAGGAATGCTTTTGGAGGTGTGCGCAGGACAGCAGTCGCAATACGAGACATAAAGAGTTACTAACGAATTGCACTTTCGGCGAAGTGTATCTCACAGACTTGCGTACATTGTATCGAAAGGGGTCACAAAAAGGGCACTGATAAAAACTCGTGAAAAAAATTCCACTCGACTTCAATTAAGAAGCACTATACTGGCTTTTGTTGTATACAAACATTGGTGCTGATAGTGGCGATAACCCCAAAGCGCTTCCGGTATCAGTGGCGTGGCGTTTGAAAAGGTTGACGCCGGTACAGACGACGCATGTCACGCTGGTTTTGATAAGGCAGCGAGGCACGTGAAGCATTCAGCTTAGTGTTCGATAAGGCGCCGATGCATTTCACGACGCAGCTTTCGATGCTTAACTTTTTCCTTGGGGAAATTGCTTTCTCGAAAAACGCACCCTTCTTCGAACACAACGTGTCCTGGGTCAAAATCACGGTAATGCCAGGGCAAAAACGATCGACAAAGCCATGTATAAATATAAATAGGCGGCTTGCATAATTTGATTGTATAAAAAATAAAAAAATAAATCCGAATAACTGCCTAATAATTCAGTGATAAAAAGTGCTGAACATGTCTTGGCCGTCATGTCCGTCTCGCTCTAAATATCGATGTAACCTTTTCTTTCTTTCAGGTGAAGCCCCATCCGTACAGCCAGCCCGTGAGTGCCCAAGAGTGAGGACGAGCTGCTATGATCGACACAGGTCACCCGGTGAGTATAAATCTGTCAAGCACTATCCACTGTTCCTTAATGGATGTGCAGTGCCGTGAAAACCAATCGACTCCGATTGGATGCCTATCGCGCATTGGTGTGTTCCGGACGCGTATTCTTAGACTGCAACCATTACTGGCAGCTGGCCTCAGAGCTTGATTCCTGATGACGGAAAGCATGAAGCATATCAAGTACGGGAGATGTGTACAACGCTGCTCATTTTGAACACAGAGAAAAAAAAAGAATTCAGTGTGTGGACATGTTAAATAACATCCAACCCACGGCACGGGCTTGGAACTGTCACCTGAAAAGTGAACTGCGCTGTATGAATCCACAGCACCAAAGCATAGATTGCTTGAGCTGACGTGTTCATATGAGAAAAACTTTGAGCTCTGTCCCGGAGACCCAGCACGAGGGCGAAAAATCTATGATGAGCTGATCGATGAAGCTCTCTGTGTAGCCGCGTTACATAAATCGTGCTTGTATCTCTACCATGCAATCCGCCTTTTACGAGTCTTAAATATCGCTAACAATGGCACGAATATTCACAGTCGTGAAGTGGACCCTTTCTACCACCAAGTGAAAATCAACTTCATGTAGGCATATGTTCGGTCGATACATCTGCGTCGGCATTCTCGAGTTTCCAGAACAGACGCTCTTGCGTTCGTTCCATCTGCTACACCGCTGGATACTGGGAAAGAGTTCGCAGCTAGAAGGATGGCCTTACTCTGTGCTGTTTGCAACGTGGAGTCGTCCACTTCTAACCTAAACACGCGAGAGGTGTGACTACGCTCTTCAGATGGCCGGCGCGTCCTCCACATCGACGCATCGGAGTAAAGTTTAATATGCGTAGAGGAACCTAGAGGCCGTGCTTCTCGTCAGCTGCCACTTCGCTTTGATGAACACACGCAAGAGACACTCTGACGCTCTGAAGAGCAAATCAAGGCGCTTGCGTGTTCAATATAAAAGTGGACAACCCTGTACATTGCACGTGCAGTCGGGCTCAAAAGTATTTGGTCCGCATGATCTGTGAACGAAGCCGATAGTTTTTTTTTATTAGCGGTCAGTTGGAGTCCGCACTTGCGGAGGCAATATAAGAAGGTTTTGACTTTCACCTCCGCAAGTTTGGTCTCAAAATGGTGGCTAATAATGGAGCTATCAGATTTCTTTGTTGGTCACGCGGTTCAAAGACTTTTGTCCCCGACTGTACTTCCTTGTGTCCCGCTCTGGCACCATCTACATCAAGGAAAGAGATAATTCAATGATACGGTCACAGTTATAGCATTATAAACAAATGAACTCCATGTGATAAAATCGCGCATAAATAAACTCTTAACGTCTTATTTCAGAGCGAATTATACTACTATGAATGCGCGTACTACGTAATTGAAATGTTCATTTTTGAAAACATGCTCAGAAACAAGCGTTCAACCCGCTGTGTTATTAAGCACTGTTTCCTCATGACAACCATTTTAGTTTTTGCTTAATCGGGCCGGAGATACATTATATAAGCTTTCTTATATAATCTGGAAGGAAAACTCTCCATGATGTAGGCTATCTTCGAATGGCCAGCACCCACTCAGGCGACTCAGGTGATATTTAATGAACTGAGAAATGACTCGCCACTAGTAAAAAAACTTCTCTAACTAAAACACCTCTGTGTGTGAACTGCACACACTTACTGGTTCAAGAAGAACCCGTAACCTCCCTAAATAGGAAGCTAAGTCTGCGTTGAAAATTGCTTCTGATTATTTTTCGCATTCATATGTTAGGCCTTGCCGCCAGGGATATCAACGTGTTGCGAGGCACGTATCACGCCAGAACCTACCCGTGCGACTCCTGTGGCTACTACTTCGATATCCGCATGGACCGCCGACAGGTACGGCAATGTATATGCTAAGACAACACGCTTACACGCTTTGTGACTACGGCTAGCTCGGTAACACACAATCTGAGCACGATAAAACAGCCAGCAATGCCCACCCTTTTCCCTAGCTTCATCACTCGACTTCCAACACCTCAAATATGCTTGCGTGACCTTAAAGTTAAAGCTAGAAGCACTGACTGCGAGGTATTTCGCGTCAGTTACCACATGCTCTCAACGGGTAGTAGTTCAACAATCCGCACTCCCCAATAGCCTCACCTTTGCAATGACGCTTTTACAAAATCTAAAATAGCAGCAGACCAGCAGTCAATAGATCTCTTTTATGAGAATATATGTATAAATCGTTCGAAATATTCATTCATCACAAATGGTTTGCGAGGTATGTGTGCGATGAAATTTATTAATAGCTCGCACGGAAACTAATTAACCAATATTTATGCCAGTAGAGGCAGGATGTAGGTCTCTTCATTCCGGCAACACATTCTAGGCGATTGTATTTGGCTGACAACATCAAAATATTTTTTTGTTCACACATACCCATCTCGTACACTTTTTCTGATTAATGTGCACTTTTTGGAAACCATTCTTTTTCAGTTGCTGCAATTGGGAAGCTAGCTGCTTGTAACTTAGCAGTCGTAAAAAAGAACTCCAATTCACTGATTCCAGAAATTTGTAAAGTCAAAGCTCAAATCAAGATTTCTTCCCTCCAATAAGGGAAGAAGTGGAAATCAACTACAACCCTCTGCTCCCTTTTTCACTGTACGCATACTTACGTTCTCAGTGAAAAAGATCCCGTTTCGTGACTTTGGAGATGCGCGACCGACAGTCCTACCTCAACCACGCTACTACAGAT
This sequence comes from Amblyomma americanum, assembly GCA_030143305.2. Lineage (NCBI taxonomy): Eukaryota > Metazoa > Arthropoda > Arachnida > Ixodida > Ixodidae > Amblyomma > Amblyomma americanum. The sequence goes on along the minus strand of JARKHS020007175.1, from coordinate 201,445 downwards.
GGCGTATGTCTTTACGCCATCGTTCTCATTGGACAAAAACCATACCTTTATCATGTTAATGAGTTCAAGATGAGCTGCACATGTGACCCGTAAACCTCATTCGGTCTTCCCCACAAATCAGTCGGAGCCAAATCGAGCTCACTCTCTGTATTATTTATACCAACCTTATGAAGTACAGTCACTGGACTGGTAACTTCTAAATTCCGCACACATTTTTCACCGTAAGCGCCGCAGAATATAACCTAATTGGTACCACACAACCTTAAAGATGTTTCAGTATGCACAGAAAACAGAATAACTCTAAAGAAGTAAAATTACTTCCGTCTTAACGGGGAAAATAAACAGTCCAAGGCAACATACGTATCTTGTGCTTCGAACCAAGGAATTTAAGAAACAACATTCAGAGCACCGCAGCAGTGATCTGGGTGTGTGAGTATTAGCCTTGTATGCAGAAGGTGCGTGGTTCGATTCCAAGTGTCTTTGCGTACCCACCTTTGGTACAATGGGTAGAAGCTTTCCCTCACCTAATGACCTGCTTATCGGAGGTGAAATATTTGGGAAATGGCTCTTTGTCATCATCTTGTCTATTTGAAAACAACATATCATGGCACCCTTTGCTAAAAGTGGCCCTTGGGCTATACATACTCATCATCGTTATAAACACTCCAGAGATGTCATGGTTTATGGGGGTTTAACGTCTGAAAGCGACTCAGGCTATGAGGGGCGCCGTAGTGAAGGTCTACGGAAATTTCGACCACCAGGGGTTCTTTAACGTGCACTGACATCGCACAGTACACGGGCCTCTAGAATTTCGCCTTCGTCGAAATTCAGCCGCCACGGCCGGAATTGAACCCGCGTCTTTTGGGTCAGCAGCCGAGCGCCATAACCACTGAGCCACCGCGGCGGGTTACTAGAAATGTGAATCATTCTGCCACAGCGTAGGGGCGCGTGGTTGTTAGGATTCATGAGCTTGAAACACAAGGTCGTCCTAGTTCTATTTTCTACCGCAGGCAACGCTGAACTCGCTGGCTGTGCTTGAAGAGGTCACTAATCGTTCAACCCACTGTACAGCAAGTGAAGGAACTGAAAGGCTTATTACCTCTCTCTGCATCAAAGCAGTTAGAACGATAACGCATTTGTAAAAAAACTAATACACCCGCCTCCTTTGCAAGAACGAATGCCGGCACGCCTTTCTGCATCCCTTATCAGTAACAACACATTTTCGAGAATGGCCACTTAAAACGCCCACATCTCAACCCAAAAAAATAATTCTTTGTACACATATCCCTGCAAGTGTAGATCTCCCCGTGTCCGCGCAGGCCTTCGTGGACTGGTTCCGGGACGAGAGAAACCTGGGCCACCACGTGTTGTTCGGCATGAGCCTGCTGTTGGCCACCAGCCTGTCTCTGGCCCTGACGCTGTCGTGGCTGGAGGCGAGCCGACGGATGGCCAACCTCTCGTGGCTTCTCTCGGTGCCCCTGGGACTGGCCCTGCTCCTGCACAGCTGCGTCTGGGCGAGCCTGGCCGTCTACGGATTATGGTAGGGGAGGATTCCTGCATCGTAGGGCCTCACAATAATGTTTCAGATGGTGGCATTGCATATCCCTATTGAAGTTATTATACGAATAGCTTGTATGAAATTATGGGAACATGGAGTCCATATGATGTTGAAAATATATGGACTTACAAACTTTTTGTGTAAGGGGTCCGTAAGCTTTCATTAAAATTTCCATATAACTTTTATAAAACATGCATCATGTCGTAAGAGGCCGTAAGTTTCCGTACGCGCTATCCATAATATCCATGCCGACTACATACGCTCCATACTGATTCCATACGGAGATAATAGAATTACATCAGCCTCTGCTCATAAACCTTCGGTTGGAATGTATCTCGTGATTGTGGACTGCACAAATGAACTTCTGCTGACCACTGCTTGTGAAGGTGCAGCAGGCAGCCAATGTGAAGAGCCTAAGATCTAAAAGAAATAAGATTTTGCTGTCTGTTTTAATCAGAACGAACGTTTCGGTGCGCACGTGACCTCTACCCCGTCGATCATTAGTGCTCTTACTGCTGGGACACCTGCACCACACTACTATAGTGGAGCATTTTCGTGAGCAGGAATTTTCTGGCCCACTTGGATTCTCTATCTCATGTGTGGGTCGTATTTTGCTATTAAGGACAGTTTCCGTTATAAATTCTTTTTCTTGCAAGAAAACTCCTTAATGCCGCACTCGCTGAACCGACGCTGTTTGCCGCCTATAAGCGTCGTCGACATAACGGGTGGTTGTCATTGGCGCTGGGGAAAAAGAACGAACTAGGAAAAAATTGAGGGACGATACCGATTGTGGGTAACAGGAAATATGAGCGCGGCTCTCCAGATGTGGTAGCTACTACCTGCCACGGTTGGCAGGTGGCGTGTCGCGCTACTAGTCGCCCTCTAGGATCCGCGCGTGGCAGCCATCTTCCGGTTCTGGAAGCGCCTTCTGAACTGTCCCTTCAGCCCTGCTTCTGCCCTAGAGGCGACGATATCGCACTTGATGCTTACTTGCCCCGGACTCAGTAGGCAGGCAAGCGACACCTGGGTATTCAGGGTTACCACCCCATCCGACAACCCGACACTCGAACCTGGACCCATGGGCCCCAATACCGGGCCTTGTTGGAATTTATATCCGACACCGGCCTGCACATGTACAGTTTGAGTCAAAAATATACAGCCCAAGGGATTTGCTTGGAAGCCGCGTATCGGAGTTCTTAAGCCCATCTGACAGTCCTAAGCTTGGGAGGGTTCAGGACTTAAGTTCTTCCCGCATTCGTGATATTAGGGTCCCTGAGTATGCAAGAGGAGTCGCGCTGGAGGTCTCAGAAGAAGGCCTCTTGGGCTGTATGTTTTTGACTGAGACTGCACCTATAACCCTCTTTTGCCGAAGGGAATGTTTGTGCAGAAAAAAAGAAATTCCTCCGCTGTCGTCGTGGCAGGTGGCGTTTTTCTCTGCCTCTCCCTGCCACGGTTGTCAGGTGGTGTGTTACGCCGACACCGCCGACCCCGACGACTGCGACGCGGAAGCCGGGAATGGGCTCCTTTCAGCTGCGTTGTAAAACTCATGAACTGCAGGGCGATGAAATAACTGCGGTTCTAAATTGTACTGCGCGTTATGTAGCCCGAGAACGCCTAGAGCTAAGGACTAGAACAGGTGCTGTAGTGAAACCTATTTTTACGCGATAGCGTATACAGCTCATTCGGTGGAAAGAGCCGTCGGCGTAGTCGGCATCGCGTGTCAGAAATAAACGGGGGCTGCGTAAAACAAATCAAATCATGCTAATTTATAGTTCTGCTGATTGATGATTGACTGGCGTGTGATAGACGATGACGCGTTAATTTAATCATTGAAGTCATTGGTTAATTATTGAAAAATTTTAAAAAGTAAAAAAATTTCGAAAAAGGAGTTTTCAATGGTGTTGGATGGTAAGAATGAAAAGCCAATGCTTGATGATTCTAATTAAGTAAATTTAGTAGATAATTGATCAATTAATTGAAACAATAAAATTTAAAAGGCGCTCAAAAGTGTCAAGCTGCTTAGAATGTGAATCCAACGTTTTCTGCTGCTAAGTATCGGTGTTTACCGTCGTGCTAGTAAAATTATGTTGTAAAAAAACTCTAAAGAGTCGTATCAGCTTCAGATGGTGCACCAAACATCGTACACTACCTCGACAACTTATATGCGCTGCATAGGAGCTCTCCAACGTTTTTTGTGCTATCCTCCCCGCGAATCTCAGCGGGTGGCCTATCCACATGTTCAGAAAATGTGACAAACAGCTTATAAGCTAGTTGCACCTATTTGAGGCAACGCGGCGTTGTTTCTGGCTCGTGTTGTGAAATATCAGAGGTCCTTACATACAACAAAAAGTGCACTTTGCCATTACAAATATCAGGAGCGATTTGACGTTGTGTTTTAGCCGTTCCTTACAGAGCAGCTACCTACCTCTTTTTTTAAATATTTTAACACTGGTGGTATACTATAGGCTGCCTCGACTTTGAGAACCACAATCTCTGAATGTAGGCGTGCGGAAACATCCCATGCGGCTGCCTATCGAAGCGCCAGCGGGGAGAAGTGAAGGGCCAGTCGGTGCCCTTTAGAGCATCCAACTCGTCCCTGTGTCGCTTATAGCGGTATCCGCAGACAGGGAGCGTTAATATGGTCCCACATGTATTCCTCTGATCACTCGTTGCGTCTGGCTGCACAGCAAAGCTCTGCAGTCATTGGCACTTACAGCGAATTCTATAAAATTCCAGGGGTGCACTAAACTCTGCCTAGGTGCAGTAATGCGAAAGCAGTCCCCTTGCTGCGCGTCCTTCCTCCCCCATCTCGCCTACGCGCGCGCCATCTACTGGACCTACACCGTACATTGCGAAGGTGTTTCAGTGGGTGTCACATGATGGCGCTACGATTGTGCTTTCATTCATTACATGCGGACACGCTCTGTCCACAACTTCTCTCCACAGCATCTGCCCAGAGCTTCTGGTGACGCCACTCAAGAGCCAATAAGTGCTTTCGGATTAAAATGCACCGCACATGTAGTCTTATTTCATACTAATTTCTGCAATGGCTGGGATGGTGCGAAATGCTGATGGCAGTGGGTGTGAATGACCAACTCGGCGTATTAAGCACGCACAGTCACGTGTGGTCACTTATTCATTCGTCCAACCATTATCCGTCCGTCCGTTCATCCGAATGCAGCAGTTTGGTTTCATTTGTAACATAATTGTTTTGGATTAATTAGCGACTCGCAATCAGGGCAATCAGCGCTAAACGATGTCTTAACGTCAAGTACGTCCGTCACTGAATTCGGACCTGACAGTACCGTGACTAGTGGCATCTGGTGGGTTACACTAACGACGCAGACACCAGGGAACGGGAAACACGCTTTTACGTAGGCTGCCGCTTTAACAGCCATCGAAATCGAGGTTTTTCTTTGTTTCTGCTCCATTCATTATCGACCCCTTGCCTGCATACCATCTTCTTCATAAATTAAAGCACTGCGACATTTCCGCCATGCTCGTGAAGTGCGCCTCCCATAGTTTAGATTCATCTCCGTTTACACCCGAGTCTTCCCATAGGGCCAACATTACTACTACTTCACGGAGTAACTTCATTCCTCTTCAGCGCTGTAATATAACCCGAGTAACTCCTAGCCCCCATAATTGTTCAGAATCCCAGTACCACGTGGATAAAACGGTCACAGGCGGCGCATTGACGAAAGCCCCCCCGGCCTGGCACGAATATGCCTCATGGACGGCGTAAGTCATGATCTAATTGGCCAAAACATAGCCAATTCACGGTTCATTTTTGGGATCGCATGTCAGAGTTTCTCAGGGACACTTCAACGTCCGCAATGCGGAGCTTACTGAACATAAGCTGACCTACACATCTTTGCACGCTGAAAGCCACTTGAATAACAACTGATGCTCCTATGCATTTAAGGCGCACAGAATACACACGGCCACGTAGAGCGTATAATGAACACATGACGTGTACGAAGAGGTATCGAGTATCTGCGTTGCAGACAGGCGAATGTAAGATGGTGAAAATAAAGAAACAAAAAAGGTTTTAGCGCAGAAGTAGACGGTATATCCTGCACAAATGGTATGGGGCTTCTATGGGAGCTTCCGCAGAGCGAATAATTGAAGTAAAAAGCGAAAATTTTATTAATCGCTTAAACTGTCCGTGGATACGCATTTCCGCCACAGTTGCGCTCTTTAGTTAATTAGTGCATCTGCAGTCGGTTTAAAGAAACAGTGAACTCTAACGACTGTATCATTGCTTCCCTGCAAATATATCCGTATTGTTGTTCCTCTTAGCACAAGTAAGCAGGGTACGAGAGGTTTAGCGTAGCCAAGCTGCGCAGACTCTATGGGGAAACCCGCCGCGGTGGCTCAGTGCTTAAGGCGCTCGTCTTCTGAGCCAGAGTACCCGGGTTCGAAACCGACCGGCGAAACGCAAAAGGCGTCAGTGTGTTGTGCGGTGTCACGGAAAATTAAAAATTCCCAGGTGGCCGAAATTATTCCTGAGCCCTTCATTACGGCACTCCTTTCTTCTTTCACTCTCGCCTTTATCCCTTCTCTTACGGTGCGGTTAGGGTGTCTGCCAATATGTGAGACAGGTACCGCGCCATTTCCTTTCCTCAAAACCAATTTCCATTTTCTACGGAGAACGAAGCAGTGGCTGGCCCCGGATTAGTTGCGACCGCCAGGTGTTCTGACTTCGTTATGCATGCATCGCCACCGAGCTATTTCGGCGGGTAAAGCGCCCACCCAAACGTTTCCGAGCTGTAAGCGTCATTGCCCACTAAACCACAAAGCGTCATTAACGTACTGACGCCGTTATTACTGTACGTTGTTCGCAGGCAGTATCCGATGGCCTACCGGAGATGGAAGGATGAGATGCTGCCCATGGTCGGCCGACATTTTGTCAGCATGACGCAGACATGTGTGCCGGCCGCCCCTGCCCAAGATCCGTAGTCCGCGCCAGCTTCCGGTCACACTCAGCCGTGGCTCCGGTTCCTGGATCCCCAAACTTTTGGCAGATCGCGTTTATGGCTTTTCGAGTCTCTTCATTATAAACCTTCGTTCTATGGGTATCGCTACGCATCAGTGTGTGTTCTACACAATCGTTATGTTCGTGTGAAAATGCCGCCCAACTCATTCAAATAAAAAAGTATTAAAGCTAGCGTTTTACTGGTATTTTTGTACAGTTTTCTTCCCGCTACTTCCACCAATGAATAACAAAGGTTTGCCACACTGCATTTTTTCAAAATCGGTTCGATGGTAAGAAAAATTGTTCACGTCTTGTCAAAGTCAAGACCTCCGTTTATATTCATGCCGGCTTTTCGTGAACACGCTGCCTCGAGGAGCCACAGTTTCGCGCCTGCTTTCCCGGCTTCGCTAGCGCCTCTATAAGAAAAACACGATCATATTGCTCCTAATCATCTATTAACTGCACGGAAGCCAATACGCTAATATTATTTTCCTTTCGACCGGGGCGACAAGTTAATTGGTTCAAGCACTGTGCTCTTAATTTGACGCCTCTGATTTTGATCCAATGTTCATGTTCACTGAAAATTGCTTATGTACCAAAACAAGCAATTTTATGATACGCTTTCACTAACTCAAAAAAAAGTGCATGTGATTTCTGACACATACTAGAGAAGGCGCCACCCATCCGCATGGCGCGAATATCGTTTATTCGTTGATAAGGGCCTTGGTATAGCGGCGCTTTCCTCACAAGCTGACTTATAGTCACTGTGGCAATGTTTGTTTCAAACAACCTGTTGTACCTGGCTGTGCGCCAGAGATTGTGAGGAGCCGTGCACCTTCGGCGCATGCAGCTTTCTCCGATAGAAGAAATTAAGTTGAACGCAACTGGAGCACCCCTATAATGCCCTTGCTGGCACGACCGAGAAATGTCCATTAAGAGCGCATGGTAAAATTTTGGTGCACAAACGATACAAATGCAAATTGCTCTCAAAGTATAAGCATAATAATCCACAAGTGCAAAGCCCGCTACATTCCCTACAACGAAGCTTCTTCGAAGTCTAGATGAGCTTTCTTTTATCAGTCGGGAAAGCCATCGTTCTACGGCCAATTCTGGAGTGGTCCGAGCAGAGTGCCATGCGACACTCCAGAATTCTGCCAGGCCTGCGACCCAAGAACGCAAAGTCCGCGTGACCACTGGTGCTGGGACGTGCAGCCAGCGCAGGTTAGACGCGGAGGAGAAAAAAGATGTCGGCCGTCCTCAAAGATGTGGAAATGTCCCCGTGAGGTGAAGAAAGAAGAGACCACAGACGTCGCCTAATTCGCACAGACGATGTGAATGACCAAGGCGGTCAATCCCGCAGTGTAACATATGAGCAAGGCACGAAACAATATATAATACGCTTTCGAAGGAACTGTGGAGCCCTCAACTGGGTTCTTGCTTTATTATACGGGGTCCACGCAGAGTGTGGCGAAAAGAAACACGGGCATCGAAAATAAGCCAACCATTTCAATAATCAAGTACTATTCTGGCTACTGATGTTTGTGCTGCTCACCTAAGAGTGATGGTCTTCTGCTGTCTAGTCCCACGTAGTCGGCGCACTCACTAAGCTGCGTTTCCCGTCGTAAAGATTGAGGTATTCTGCTGCAGCAGTGGCGGCAGTGGCATGTGGAAGCACTTGATCAGTGGAACTGGCAGGCGGACCAGACTTGGTCTGGATGTCGTTCTCGGCTACGTGGCTGATGACGTCCGAGCACTCCCGAATTTCTCCTACAGCGTGTCTTCTTGGCCACCGCGAAGCGGAGTGCAGAGGAGTCCTCCTTGGCATCTCATTCCAACCTAATAAGTAGAATTACCTACGTGGCGGTTTCGCTCTCGCAATGGCATCACAGCCGTGTCATCACGTGCTACTCGCTGAAGTGGCACTTGCGGACATGGGACCCGCTAATGTGGTGATTTCCCATGGCGGCCCCGGAATTCGCAAGACCCCTCTGAGGGTCTGGCTGCCCACACGCGGGTCCCGCCGGCCTTGCACTTGCCCCGCACATGGCGCAAATATGAATCCGGTTAGGCTCGTCACAGAACGTGTGACGAAAAGTAAAATGTCAGCGAGTTTAAACAGTCTTTCCAAATGACTCCATCATCTCGGGGAAGCAGGAGAAGGGCACCTGAAGCTCGTGATGTCTACGCAGGCATGAACTATTGCGATGGGTATAGTACGTACCACAAAAACGTGACAAGGCTCGATTTACCCACGTGCCCTTGTTGCCTGGGCGCTGAAAGAAAGGGGTGAAGAAATCCGATCAACCGTGAATGTCCGGACCCCGTAGAATATCTGTTACGGGTCCAATTGGACTTGTTTTTTGGAAATTTAGCGGAGAGTCTGAAGGATGCTTCACTCCCGCTACCGGTTGGCCCGGTATTGCACTACCTCCTGGATCGGTCTTGTCTTTTGCGCGTATTTACTATCCTGTCTTTCTATCCCATCTTTCAACTCTCCTTCTATCTGCACGTGGTAGCGATTATGGCTCGGCTTGACCAGTGAGCAGGCGTGTGCACTTTCCTTTTCTTTCTTCCTGGCAACAACAGGCAGACAGACTAACCCACAGTGAATAAGAGGACGGCATACCGAATTGTTAGGCTGCACGCTGTGTAGCACAGGCATACGAAGAGGCTTTGTCTAGCCAGATGTAATTATCGCGTCGTTTAACTTCGCCTCAACTGTCACGAAAATCTGCCTGAGAAGCCTGCAGGGCAATATGTGAACAAGCAGCTCTGAGTTCGCCGTTTCAGTATGGGTCATGGGACCTCAACGTGCTCTCAACTAAACTCTTATGCCATAGCCAGCTGACTGCTCCCGAGAGTACAATAGCTTCAGATAAACTGAATCCTAGATTACCGGCTGGGCTTAGAGCGAAGGCCAAGTGACAATCCACGCTTACTGATGTCTTGGACTTCATTCGAAAAAAAGACATAGGACGAAAATTTGGTTCTCTACTCAATATATATTGTCACGTAGTGGTGACGGCAATCGAAGCAGCGATGAAGACAGACGAAAGGGTCTTCTAAAAGAAAACTCTTTATTGGGCTGACTTGCACCCAAAATGGACTTAATCACTCGGCGGCGGCGAAGCGACAAGCGTGCTCGGCGGTCGTCGAACAGAATGCCCGCCGCTGTCGGCCGTGCTCAATTTAAAGCTGATAGCAAAATTTCGAGATAAAGCATGCAAAGTTACTAGAACATTCCGGAACCACGTAGAATCAGCTCTGCCTGGCTGCGATCAATGGAGATAAATCTAGTCGCGTCTTGCGTCGCAAACAAAGCGATAAAGTGGTGTGGCGGCAGATTTAATAAACGAACAAACACTGCAAATATTCGCGGCATTACTCCCCTCTCAAAGAAGCTTTGTTTATTGGTTTATAGGGGTTTAACGTCCCAAAGCACTCAGGCTATGAGAGACGCCGTAGTGAAGGGCTCCGGAGATTTCGACCACCTGGGGTTCTTTAACGTGCACTGACATCGCACAGTACACGGGCCTCTAGAATTTCGCCTCGATCGAAATTCGACCGCCACCACCGGGATCGAACCCGCGTCTTTCGGTCCGGCAGCCGAGCGCCAAAACCACTCGGCCACCGCGGCGGCCCCTCTCAAAGAAGCATCGACCCGATGCATCAATACAAATAATGCGACTAGTAAGAGAAAGAAACGAATTTTGCGAAAATAGAGCATGGAAATGCAGCGGCGTTTAGCGCGCATAATATGGCTTCAGACGGATACATGGACAACTTCTGGTCGTACGCGGCGTCGCTGGGATGCAGTCATTGCGTCAGGGATGACTTCATAATCCAGTTCACCTAGCCGACGAAGATCCTTGTACGGGCCGAAATAGCGGCGCAAAAGCTTTTCACTCAGTCCACGGCGGCGAATGGGCGTCCACACCCAGACTTGGTCTCCTGACCTGTATTCCGCGTTGCGTCTTCGTAGGTTGTAGCGTCTGGCGTCGCACCGCTGCAGATCTTTGATCCGCAATTCGGCAAGCCTTCGAGCTTCTTCTGCGCGTTGAAGGTAGGCGGCAACGTCGACGTTCTCTTCTTCTGTAACTTTGGGCAGCATGGCGTCTAGCGTGGTCGTGGCCTCCCTGCCATGGACGAGCCTAAAAGGCGTCATCTGGGTGGTCTCCTGCACTGCGGTGTTGTAGGCGAAGACGACGTAAGGCAGGATGACATTTCAGGTTTTGTGTTCGGCATCGACATACATGGCGAGCATATCGGCGATGGTTTTGTTCAGGCGCTCGGTCAGTCCGTTGGTTTGCGGATGGTATTCAGTTGTCCTCCGGTGGCTGGTTTGACTCTAACGCAGGATGGCTTGCGTTAGTTCCACCGTGAATTCTGTTCCTCTGTCTGTGATGAGCACATCAGGGGCGCCGTGTTGAAGAAGAATGCATTCCACGAAAAATTTGGCGACTTCTGCTGCTGTTCCGTTCGGTAGGGCTTTCGCCTCGGCGTAGCGGATCAGGTAGTCGGTCGCTAGGATGATCCACTTATTTCCAGATGTTGATGTTGAAAAACGGTCAAGCAAGTCCATGCCGATCTGCTGAAAGGGCCTTGAGGGAGGTTCAATGGGGTTCAGAAATCCTGCTGGTTGTGTAGGAGGGGTCTTTCGTCGCTGACAATCTCGGCAGGATTTCACATAGTGTGCGACATCGGCAGACAGTCGGGACCAGTAATACTTGTTTTCAATGCGGCGGAGGGTGCGAGTAAACCAGAGATGTCCAGCTGTCGACTCGTCGTGTGAAGCCTGTAGAACTTCTTCGCGGAGACAAGCAGGTACAACAAGGAGGTACGCTGTTTTGCTCGCTGCAAAGTTCTTCACGAGGACCTCATTCTGCACACAGAAGGAAGACAGTCCTCGCTTGAATGAAGCGGGGTGTGAAGAAACCGTGCCTTCCAGGTACTCGATGAGGCGTTTTAGGTCGGGGTCCGAGCGTTGCTGCTGTGCAAAAGAGCTGGAGCTGATGGGTCCCAGGAAGGCGTGCTCATCGCCGTCCGGCGGCGGTGTATCTACAGGGGCTCGTGAGAGGCAATCGGCGTCAGAGTGCTTGCGTCCGGACTTGTAAACGACGGTGACGTCAAACTCCTGGAGACGCAAACTCCATCGAGCGAGTCGGCCAGAGGGGTCCTTCAAATTGGCGAGCCAGCACAGCGCATGGTGATCGCTGACCACCTTGAATGGTCGTCCGTACAGGTAGGGGCGGAATTTTGACGTGGCCCAGATGATGGCAAGGCACTCCTTCTCAGTTGTCGAGTAGTTAGATGATGGCAAGGCACTCCTTCTCAGTTGTCGAATAGTTAGCCTCGGCCTTGGAAAGGGAACGGCTAGCGTATGCGATGACCTTCTCCAGCCTGTCGCTTTTTTGAACGAGAACGGCACCTAGGCCCACGCTGCTTGCGTCGGTATGAACTTCAGTGTCGGCGTTTTCATCAAAATGCGCGAGGATCGGTGGGGACTGTAGACGACGCTGAAGTTCCTTGAAGGCTTCTGCGGCGCTTTCCATTTAAACGGCACGTCTGTTTTCGTCAGTTGGGTCAGGGGCTCGGCAATGCGCGTAAAGTTTTTCACAAATCGTCGGTAATATGCGCACAGTCCGAGAAATCTGCGCACTGCTTTCTTATCGGCCGGCGGTGGAAACTGTTGAATAGCAGCTGTCTTCTGCGGTATCGGGCGTACTCCCTCCTTGCTAACGATGTGGCCTAGAAACAGTAGCTTTTCGTAGGCAAAGTGGCACTTCTCTGCCTTCAAGATTAGGCCAGACGACTTGATGGCGTCTAGTACTGTTCGAAGTCTTTTGTGGTGCTCTTCAAAGTTCGAGGCGAAGACAATGACGTCATCTAAATATACCAGACAAATTTGCCAGTTGAGGCCTGCCAGCACTGTATCCATTATTCGCTGAAACGTGGTGCGGAACAGAGACCAAATGGCATCACCTTGAACTCAAACAGCCCATCCGGAGCGATGAATGCAGTCTTCTCGCGATCTTTTTCTTCGACTTCAATTTGCCAGTGCCCGCTCTTGAGGTCCATCGATGAGAAATATTTGGCGTTGCAGAGGCGGTCCACTGTGTCGTCGATGCGGGGGAGGGGGTAGACGTCCTTCTTTGTTATGTTGTTCAAGCGGCGGTAATCCACGCAGAACCGAAGTGCGCCGTCTTTCTTTCTCACTAGAACAACCGGTGCCGCCCATGGGCTGTTTGAAGGCTGGATGACGTCGTCGCGAAGCATTTCTTCGACTTGGTCCCGGATGGCTTGTCGTTATCGCGGTGACACACGGTAGGGGCTTTGACGGAGAGGTCGGATGTGTTGGTCCGTTATAATGCGATGCTTGGCAATTGGCGTCTGTCGCACCTTCGGCGATGTCGAAAAACACTCACTGTAACTTTGAAGCAGATTGCGGATCTGGTCTTGTCTCTTCCGGTGCAGGGCTGGGTTGATGTCGAAAGTGGGCAAGTTCTCTTGGTCAGGCGAATCTTCTCCGGAGGGGTCGGAGAGGGCGAAGGAGTCTCGTACGTCTGATATTTCGTCGAAGAAAGCAATCGTCGTTCCTCTGTTAATATGTCGGTATTCTTCGCTGAAGTTAGTCAGCAGTACTTCGGCCTGGCCATTGCGCAAATGTGCGATGCCTCTTGCGATGCTGATTCCTCGGTCTAGAAGCAACTGCATGTTGCCCTCAATAATGGCTTCAGCGTTAATGGCTTTCGTGGCGCCTACGGTCACGATAACGCTTGATCGTGGTGGAACGCTCACTTCTTCTTCCAGGACACTCAGGGCAACGTGATTTTCCCGAGTTTTCATCGAAGCGATGGCTTCGTCCGTCGAAAGCGTGATCAGCTTGGATCGCAGGTCGATGATCGCCTGATGCTCATTAAGGAAATCCATACCCAAGATCACTTCGCGGGAGCATCGCGGTAGCACGACAAAGGTCGCTGGATAGGTATGTCCTGTGACAGTCACTCGCGCTGTGCATCGTCCTGATGGCGTAATGAGTTGGCCCCCTCCGGTGCGAGTTTGTGGGCCGTCCCAAGCCGTTATGACTTTTCTCAGCTGCGCAGCGAATGTTCCATTCATCACCGAGTAAACGGCTCCTGTGTCGACTAGAGCGGTAACTTCCCGGCCGTCGACAGCCACTTCTAAGTCGGAGGTCCTGGCTCTTGCATTGCATGTCGCTCTCGGCGTCGGGTCACGGCTTCGTCGCGTATGCGAGTCGCGGGTGGGGCGTGTGGTCGAAGCTCTTCTGGGTGGCGGCGTCGTTATCAAGGCAGCTTGCTTCGTGGTCGGGGTTCTCATTGTGTGCGGCGTCGGTGCAGCGAATGTCGGTTCTTCATGCGGCGTCGCGGGTGCAGCGTCTTCATGGGGCGTGGTCGGTGGAGGATCTACGGCGTTTCGCTCGTGAGCAACCTCACCTCCAGAGGTGTGCTCCCTTTAGTTTCCCCTACGGGGGCTGGGATACCTTCCTCGTACCGCGGCTGCGTAGCTGCGGCGTGGCGACGCAAAGCGCGAGGTTGACGGCGATGGTGAGCGCGAAAAGCGGTTCGGCGTGTGCTCCTCTCGACGCAAGTACTCATCGATTTCCTGCGGACGTTGGCCGAAGCGTGGTCGTGGGGCGTTAACGGCTAATCCTCGAAGACCGATATGTCGGTGCGGGCAGTGACGAAGAATATGGCCGGCCTCACCGCAATGGAAGCACAACGGCCGGTTGTCGGAAGTCCTCCAGGCGTCGCATTTCCTGGGGCTTGAGCGTCGGTCATAGGCTGGGCGGGCGGGGGCTGGCAGGCGGCGTAATGGAACAATTGGCTCATCTCGGGGAGGATGTGGGGGTTGTCGCTGGGTCTGAGCAGTCCTTACTGCAGCGGCGTAGGTCATGGCCTGAGGTTCTGTGGCCGTCGGGATGCCAAGTGCCTGTTGCACTTCTTCCCGTACCACATCCATCAGAGTCGCTGCTTGTGGCTGTGGGGAGGATGGCAGTAATCGGCGTAGCTCCTCTCGGATGATTTCGTGGATAACTTCCCGCAAGCTGTCGCTGGTGGTGGCCGGCGTGTCCGAACGGATTGCACAGGCAGAGGAAGGGCGATTGTACTGCCGAGCTCGGACGTCGAGGGTCTTCTCAATCGTGCAGGCTTCTTGCATGAACTCCTCCACTGTTTTTGGCGGCTGGCGGACGAGGCTTGCAAAAGTTATTTTACGCCGCGCATTAAAAACTGAACTTTCTTTTCCTCGGTCATCTTGGGATCGGTGCGGCGAAATAGGCGCTTCATCTCCTCGACGTAACCGCGGACGGGCTCATTCGGAAGCAGGATCCTGGACTCGAGGAGTCGTTCGGCTCTTTCTTTCCTCACGACACTGGTGAATACCTTCAATAGTTCTCTCTTGAATAGCTCCCATGTCGTAAGGGACGACTCGTAGTTTTCATAACACGCGTGTGCGGGGCCATCCAATGAGAAGAACGCGTGTCCAATTTTTGCCGCATCATCCCACTTGTTGAATGACGCCACGCGCTCAAATTCGTCCAATCATTCTTCAGGGTCTTCGCCTAGGGATCCATTGAAAGTTGGCGGCACCCGCGGCTGCTGCAGTATGATCGGTGTTGACATCTTCGGCGAGATTGCGGTGCTCGTAGCAGCGTCTTTTCGCTGCCTGGGGCGGTCCGGCAGTTTTTCGAACTCAGGCTCCTCTATCTGGAGACGTCGGCTGGCTCGCTGAGCTGCTGGTTCATCCTCGGGTGCGAAGCGCTTAGGGCTGGCTTCACGACTTGAAGGGGGCGTCCGGAACATGGAAGGCTACCCAGCACCTCCACCACGTGTCACGTAGTGGTGACGGCAGTCGAAGCAGCGATGAAGACGGACGAAAGGGTCTTCTAAAAGAAAACTGTTTATTGGGCTGACTTGCACCCAAAATGGACTGAATCACTCGGCGGCGGCGAAGCGACAAGCGTGCTCGGCGGTCGTCGAACATAATGCCCGCCGCTGTCGGCCGAGCTCAATTTAAAGCTGATAGCGAACTTTCGAGATAAAGCATGCAAAGTTACTAGAACATTCCGGAACAACGTAGAATCAGCTCTGCCTGGCTGCGATCAATCGAGATAAATCTAGTCACGTCTTGCGTCGCAAACAAAGCGATAAAGTGGTGCGGCGGCAGATTTAAAAAACAAAGAAACACTGCAAATATTCACGCCAAAATGTTCATGAAAATGCCACAAACAACAGCAACAACGTATACTTCATAAGTGAAAAAATGAATTTGTGAAAACTTCCAGCGAAAGTTGCGTAGGATTTACGCAGCAAGAACCGCTAATTAAATTCTGCCACTGAGCTCTTTTCCACACATTCACCGACTTTTGCAATCGTATGGGTCCCAACTGGAAAAATTCCTCTCCCACCAACATCCTCGCAACGAACAGGTGAAGCAAAAATTGATATCGAGTATGAATAGCTGCATACTAAAACTCAGCATCCATAGAAGGCATCGCTACCGCACGCTGCTGGCTGTCGTTCATGCGGCTATGAAGGTTGAACGTGTGGAGGCGTAATGTTGCACACACTGTTCGACCAGTAGGACTTATTCACACCGAACAAGCCGGCCAAATTAAAATAAGTGATGAACAAGCATCGAAAACGAGGCTCGTTACTCGGCAATTAAGAAGATTCTACTCTCGCCGCCTCCTTCATTAACAGGATGGCCCGGCAGGGCGAAATATCTTGTTGAATTCTAAATGTTGTTCATCAGGGATAGGTAATTGGCAGGGGGAAGATTAACGGTGGTTTCCCACCTAATCGCGGTCGATTCACGGCGCGCCATTGCCTCCGCACAGCCGCGCGCAGGAAATGACGCCATCTGGTGAGAGGCCGTCGAGAGAGCAGGTTGGAGTCATTGTTTTCGTCGTTGGCTGCGCGAATAGTGACTAGGCGGGCAATAGACTCGCGGCGTTTATTGGCCGGTATCGACCTCGCATCTTTTCTTTATACGCGATGTGCTCGACCTAATTTCGTATTCGCCACGAACTTAATGACGCCCCCAGAGGAAAGGAAGGTTAGTGTGATGTGCCGCTCGATCTTAGCGCTGGAATCGGCTGGCATGTCTTGAAAGAGGAATTACGAATAGCATTAGAAACATCAAGAATGCTTGAGGTGTCGATGTATTGTTGTTTCGCACTAGACGTATTCCACGGTAGGAACTGCCTTTAACGTGAAGTGCGTGACAGCTTGGACGTGTACACCGCTCATTGTATAATGCAGGTGTGGTGTAAAATACAATTCAATGAATTTGAGTTTGATACCATATAACTCAGTGCAAATGGATTCAATGAAAGTGATTTTAGTTTCCGGCACCGAGTCATCGCAACGGCTACCTGAACGGGAAATAGTTGCACACGGAAACCATTTTTTAAACTCAGGCCATCCCTTCGGTAATAACCCCTGCCTATGGTATTACTGGAGGGCCACATGCAGGACGTGGAGGTCCTCAGAAATGTGCGTTGTAGCGACCACAGGATGGTAAAATCTCGAATTAGCCTGGACTTCAAGAGGGAAAGAATCTAGTGAATCGGAAGCCTAATAAGGAGTGAGCGGTAACAGGGAAGGTAGAGGAATTTAGGATATCTTTCCAGAACACATGTTCGGCTTCGACTCAGGACAAAGACATGGAATTTCAAGCAATGAACGATAATCTCAAAGCTATCATTACAGAATGCGCAGTATAGGTAGGCGGTAGGACGGTTCGACAGGATACCGGCAAGCCATCTCAAGAGACGAAAGATTTGATTAAGAAACGCCAAAGCATTAGGGCGTCTAACCCCTCGGACAGAGTAGAACTTTCAGAGCTATAAAAGTTAACAATCACAGGGTAACCGACATAAGGAAGCTCAATATGAGGGGGTTCTAGTATGGTGTAAAGAACGGAGGTAGCCTAAAAGCAGTTAAAAGGAAACTAGGCATAGGCAAAAACCAGCTATATTCGTGAAGAGACAAACAGTGCAATGTCATCAGCAATATGCATCAGATAGTTAACGTAGTCGAAAGTTGTACAAAACATCTATGCAGTAGTCAATGTAATCAGGATGTTAGGAGAGAAACAGTAGCACACAGCACTGGGACATCCCGTCAGTAACGAAGAAGCAAGAAAAGAAAGCCTTAGGAGCAATGCAAAAGGGGAAAAGAAGTTGGTGAGGATCAGGTAACAGCATGTCTGTTGAAGGACAGAGGGGAGATTGTGCTACAAATCCTTGCCATCCTGTATAAGCAGTGCGTTGCAACCTCGAGCCTACCAAAAGCTTCGAAGGAAAGCTAATATAATCTCAGTTCATAAGAAAGGAGACTTCAAGGCCTTGAAAAATTACAGACCTATCAGATTACTGTTCTTTGCCTTTAAGCTATTTGCTAAGGTAATCGCAAGTAGGATCAGGACAACCTTAGACATCAATGAAAAAAGTGATCAGGCAGGCTCTCGTAAAGGATACTCGACTGTAGACCCTATGAGACTATTAATCAAGGAACAGAGGAATGTGCAGTATATAACAAACCCATATACATTACTTTTATACATTACGAAAAGGCATTTGATTGAGCCGAAACTTCAGCAGTCTTGCACGCATTGCGGAATCAGGGTGTCGAGGAGGCATACTTAAATGTACTGGAAAATATCTATAGTAGATGCACAGCTACCATACTCCTGCATGAAGTCAGGAATAAAATTCCAATAAGAAAATTTGTCAGGCAGAGAGTTGCGATCTCGCCAGTGCTATTAACCGCCTGTTTACGGGGCACTCAGAGGCCAATATAGGGAACAGTTGGGAATAAAAATAAATGAATAATACTCTATGATACACGATGATGACGGTGCCTTGCTAGGTTACTGATGACATGAACAGGAAAACATGATCAATGAGTTAAATTGGAAGAACAGTACTGTATGTCTATAAATTATTATGCAGAAAAGCAAAGTAATGTTGAACAGTCTCGGAAGAAAAGAGCAGTTTATAATTGGCAGCGAGATGCTGGAAGTTCTATGGGAGTACGACTACTTAGTGCAGGTACTGACTAGAGATCCGGATCACGAGAGCGAAAGAACCACAAGAATAAGAATGGGGTGAAGCGCATTTGGCAGGTTCTCTCAGATCATGAAGGGCATTTTACCACATTCCAATATCCCTGAAGAGAAAAGTATGCAACAGCTGTATCTTACAGGTTATCACCTACAGGGAAGGAACGTGGAGGCTAACGGAAAGGCTTCAACTTAAGGACAGCGCAACGAGCTATTTGCTCACGCACGTTTTATGCATGGTGCGGCCGTTCATCGTGCTCGTCTAGAATAGATAAGCGCCTTTTTGCCACACCCCCTGCTGCTATAAAAGCTCTGTACGTTCAGCAATAAACGGCTTTTGTTCGCTGGCCACCTCGACTGATATTGTCAGAAGTGCGGCCAGCTCCCGTCGGGGGCCTGCCATCTGAGGATAAGACTGGAGCGACCGAGACACGGTCGAGCAACTGCTGAAGCTTCCTCAACCACTACTGTTGTCTGGGAATATCGCCGAGAACTGGGAATTGTTCCCGCAGAAATTCGAGCTTTTTCTGCAAGCAAGGGAATCTCCAAAAGATCCCCGATCCACGCCTGCCAAAACAGCACTGCTGCTCAGCACTGCCGGAGACGACGCTTTGGAGGTGTTTAACAAATTTCTTTTCCTCGAGGGCGAGTGAAAGCAAGGTTATGCTAAAGTTATATAAGAAGTTCAAGGAGTACTGCCAAAGACAACAGAATAAAGTCTATGAGCGGTACATATTCCGATCAAGAGTGCAAGGAAAAGGGGAGTCATTCCAGCATTTCTTGCGGGACCTCAAAAAACATGCGGAAAGCTGCAATTTTTCGGGACTAGCCGATTCTTTAATCCGTGACCAAATAGTGTTTGGCACCAGCAACCCACGCTTGCGAGAAAAACTTCTCAAAGGAAAAGGCTTGACACTTGCCAAGGCTGAGCAGATTTGCAAAGCGGAGGAAGCCGCATTGCTACAAAACGATCCCTGGGCGCAGCGCAATAAGCACGTTACCCTAGTCATGAAGCGGTCTGGGCAGATCCGCAGAGCGGAGCACGCGGTGCAAAAAGAACCCTGGCCACAGCCCGATAAGCAAGTGACGCCAGACAAGCAGCAATCTCGGAGATGAGCCAGATGCAACCGTTTACACTAGACACCCGGCAGATGTCCAGCGTCCGGCAAAACGTCTTTCAGATGCCGAGGTGTTAACCATTTCGCAGCGTGTTGCAAAAAGGGCCCGCAGATCAGAGAAGTTGGCGAAGAGCAACACATCTTTGATATTATCGATGTAACAGTCTTTAGCATCGAGGCCAGAGCGGACTGGGTAGTGCATGCTAAAGTTGCTGACCAGATGGTTAGCTTCAAATGGACACGGGATCTCAGGCCAATTTGCTGCCCTAGTCTATCTTCCGACGATGCAAGACGGCAGCAGATTTGACACCGAGCTCTTCGGTGCTTCCATCGTACAGCGGTGGTGTCATTCGACATTTCGGCATGGCAAGGCTACCAGTGACCGTGAACGGCCGGTCTAAGGACGTGAATTTCTATGTCGTCAAAAATGGCAACCAAGCTATACTGGGATTACTAGCATGCGAGTCCCTCGGTCTGGTGTCACGCGCAGTGGACGCTGTAAAAGAAGGAAGCACCGCAGCCGGCAGCAGTGAGGACGTTCTGACCGATTTACGCCAGCTTTTTCAGGGAATAGGCTTCGTGAGTCGCCAGTACAAAATGGTCCTACGCAAGAATGCGACGCCAGTTGTCCAGCCAGCTCGGCGGGTGCCCTTGGCGCTGAGGGAACCTTCGAGGGAGCAGCTGGAGCACGTGGAGCGTGGCATCTTTGAGAGGGTCCAGAAAACGACACTGTGGGTGAACCCTTTGGTTATCGTGCGGAATAAAGACGGGAAAATACGCGTTTCCATGGGCCCTAGAAGTATCAACGAGTGCATATAGCGAGAGCATTATAAGATGCCAAGAAGCGAGGACATAGAAGCTGAGGTGGCAGAAGCAAAGTACTTCCCGCTCCTCGAGGCAAGGGCGTGTTTTCATCAGGTACCTTTGGGTGACGCCACAGCAACTATATGCCCGCTCAGTACTCCGTTCGGGCGCTACCGGTTTTTGAGGCTCCCGTTCGGAATCGCATTAGCCCTGGAAGTATTCCAGATAATCCTGAGCGAAATATTTGACCGCTGCCAAGGCGTTAGAGTGTACATTGACGAAATTCTAATATGGGGATTGTCTAAGGAAGAACACGATGCGCGCCTGTGGAAAGAGCTGCAAGTAGCAGAAAAAGCAGTCTTAACTTTCAATGCCGAAAAGAGCAAAGTTTGAGTCACTGAAATTAAATTCCTGGGTGACGTCTTAGCCAGGATGGAATCCTGCGTAACCCAGCGTTGACGCAGTCGTTGAGGGAGACTCCATGCCCAACGAATAAAGCCGCGGTCCACCGAATGCTAGGAGTAGCAAATTATTTCAGCAAGTACTTGTCCAATCTCGCCGAACGTACAGCGTTTCTTCGCAGCCTCGTTAAAAAAGAACTGTTCTGCGAGTGGACCAAAAATCACTCTAGTGAGTGGAGGGTGATCTGCGACATGCTTAGTAGGGCACCTCTCCTAGCTATTTTTAACCCAGCCAGTGAAACTAAAATTGTGGCAGATGCATCAAAGATACATTTGGGGTCTGCACTCTTACAGCGCCACGGTGACAACTGGCGGCCAGTCGCTTACGCCTCGCGTGTAATGACCAGCTCAAAACAGAGGAACTTGCAAAGTGAAAAGGAAGCGATGGGAATAACGATCGGCTGTGAAATATTCTATCACTTCGTATACGGACGTTAGAACGTTATCGAGGCTGACCCCCGTCCACTAATTGGTGTTGCAGCCAAAGGAATCAGTGGTATGCCACCCAGGCTTCAACGTTTTTTCTTGAGGCTACTGGCTTATGATTTTGAACTGCCGTATGTACCAGGAAAGAAATTCTTTCTCGCAGACATGCTATCAAGGGCTCCAAGGGCAGAGACTAAGGAATACATGAACGGCACGGAAGACGTTGAAGTCCATGCGGTTGCAGTCATATCAACCTTGGTAAGCGCAAAAACACTGGCCCGTCTGGCCAAAGCAAGAGCGAATGATCCGGACTTGCAGTCGGTGATGCGCTACATTAATGGACAAGGTTACATTGTGGGCATAATGAAGCCATTCGCGTCTGAGCTGTCATTGATTAAAGGAATTGTACTTAAAGGCAGGAAAGCTGTTGTCCCGAAGTCAATGAGAAAGGAAGTTCTGGAACGCATTCATGAGGGACACATGGGCTTGAACAAGGGCCAAGCAAGAGCCAGGGGCCTAGCGTTCTGGCCGGTGCTGATCTCTGATATAAATAAAAACTGTTGCAAAGCTGTGCGGCTTGCCGCAAATATTCGTACAAACAGCAAAGCGACACATTTATGATCAGGCCTACCCCGGACCATGCATGGTACCGCGTAGGCGTCGACATATTTCAGCACGGCGAGAGCTCGTACCTATCTGTTTTTGATGCCCATTCAAACTTCCCGGAAGTGAAGAAGCTGACCCGTACATCTATTGCCGTTATTGAGAAGTTGAGCGCCATCTTTTCAAGATACGGCATTCCAATGGAAGTCCATACGGACAATGGGCCTTGCTTTCGTCTTATGAATTTGCTCTCTTTACGCCAAGGTAAGACTTCAACCACGTCACGTCGGGCCCAGAATTTTCGCGATTGCATGGACTCGCCGAGAAAGGGGCTCAGATTGTGAAGAGAACCCTAAAGGAAACGGAAGAAACAAAGGAAGACTTTTGGCTCGGGTTGCTCAGCTACAGAT
Organism: Amblyomma americanum; assembly: GCA_030143305.2. NCBI lineage: Eukaryota > Metazoa > Arthropoda > Arachnida > Ixodida > Ixodidae > Amblyomma > Amblyomma americanum. The sequence goes on along the minus strand of JARKHS020007175.1, from coordinate 179,000 downwards.
CCACTCCGCTCCAATATGGCCGCTCTCCTGGTGAACTCTTGCAGGGCAGGAGGCTTCGTACTCTGCTCCCAGTCTTCAGGCAGCAGCCAAGCATGCCGGTATTCAAGCGAGCTCAAGCAGCATCTAGGGGAAGAATGCTACCACCTCTCAAAACCAGCCATGTCGTGAGAGTAAAGGAAAACACATGGAATCGCCGAGCTCAAGTTACCGGAGCAGTTGCACCGAGGCCTTATCGAGTAGTTACCGAGGACAACAGGGTGCTACGTCGCAACAGACAGCATCTGCTTCCAACTGGTGAGCTGTTGCAGCAAGGAGCGGCCGAATGTGACGACCCGGAGAGCGAACGAGGGAGTGACGCACTACAACCCACGGCACCCGCTGCAACTTCCCCCGAGAGCTCCGAGAACATTCCGCAGGCGCCGCCCCCCATGACTACAACTGGGCCGCCTGTGAGCTCAACAGCTCCGCAGGCTCTTCCATTGCGCCGATCTACCAGAGGTAGGCGACCACCGTAGCGCCTGCGGTACGACCGCACTTTCAACCAAGTACTTCGCATCTATTCTCCACACGAGGGAAGATGTATCGGTAATGACGCACGTGTCATGCCTGGTGCGGCCGTTCATCGTGCTCGTCTAGATTGGATAAGCGCTTTGTTTGCCACACCCCCTGCTGCTATAAAAGCGCTGCACGTTCAGCAATAAATTATTTTTGTTCGCTGGCCACCTCGATTGATACAATATAGAGCCGTTTTTCGGGTGGTTAAGGTGGTCTGCTATGAGCAACGATCAGACAGACATTAGTCTCACTCTCTGGTGTAGGGAATTTCTTAGAAGCTGGCTTAGTGTCTGGTTCCCAAGGCAGCAACGTCATTGAAACGGAAAGCCAAGCACTTGAAGCGCTGAACAGTACACGTAAACCTGCAGTCACGCACCCCTGCAACGCGGACTACTTTGCACCAGAGGAGAAATTTTGGGTCCTCGAAGACCTCCTCAGGACCCAGAAAACGTTGCTGCCAGCGCCAGACACTGCAGCGCTTGCGATGGTAGGAGGATACTTATTGACTCGCGTTGTTCAAGAAAAAAATTAACTGCAGAAGCGGCGCTCTTTTAAAGTGACCAGCCTCTGCGCCCAGTGACGGCCTGATCCGTCATCAGGACAGAGGAGGCGTCCTTCATCCTTCAACATAGTTTCTGTACGTTCTGTACGCCCTGAAGAACTACGTCGAGGTGTTGCTGAACAAAAGGAGGTTTTCAGCAAAACCGCTGCAAGGTGTTGCTGAAAAAAAAAGGAGGTTTTCAGCAAAACCGCTGCAAGCTGCAGTGAACAATGCAGTTGGCGCGCTTGCAGAGCATGGAACTTTGAGTAATAGCTAGCTTGCTGCACGGCCAACTTCTGAAACTCTCCTGCACCAAGTTTTTCCGGCCTGTTTTTTGCGAAATATGCTTTAAATGCGATGGAGGAGCGATGAAGTCAAGCCATTAACATCAAACCCTCTCTCTCGAAGGCTCTTAATGTTGTGAAAACGTTTGCGTCCATGTATCTTCTACTCTGATTGCACCAGTAAAATGTTTCAATTCACTCATAGCACAGAAAAATGCTTAATGTTTCCACTTATATATCGATCGATTCAGATACGAGTTCTGCTTAGAATGCGTGTTTTGTACTCAGCAGCAAAATAATAATTGTCGTCGATAAAGCCGGAAACGGAGGAATTCATCTCGGTACTGCAGCAACATTCTATCTGATGCCCGTCCGCAGCTTTCAGGATTTGCTTCATGACCAGCTTTTATTAAGTACGTCTGCAAGAAAAACTTAGCAGGTTATCACTTTCACTATCTTGCCCGCATATGTTGAATGTTTTACTAAAAGAGGAGTAGTATACACAGTAACAGAACTGCACACCTCGTATTACGCGGCGTGTAACTGCTGCTCCCCCGTCGTCTGCTCCATCCAGGGCTGCGCACGCCACACGTCGGCTGCTTCGCGTACTAGCGCGTACGGCACCTAACAACAGGTTTACCCGCGGTTGAGCGGGCATGAAAAAATATAGAAGGGCTATGCTACATTAGCCTACTACAACACGGCTCACGGCAAACCCCTGGGCTATAAAATTTGACTAAGGCTGTTTGCAGATAGCTTAGCTTGTCAAGGAACCACGCATGCTTAGCGATTTTAATCTAGTGCGGAGAAGCGCGCATTTTGACGTCAGAATAACATCTTTCAGCCACCAATCCCCCTCCCTCCCTCCAATTCTTGTCGAATTATTTAGCTTTAGCATCTCTACTTGCACTGATATCAGAGTAATAATAATAATTAATAATAATAATTGTTTTTCGAGGAAAGGAAATGGCGCAGTATCTGTCTCATATATATCTTTGGACACCTGACAGATAATGCGCCATTTCCATTCCCCAAAAACCAATTATTATTATTATTATTCTCTACTGCCACTAGAGGGGGCTAGGGAGCAGAAAATACCTTGTAGCGACATGCGCGGCTAGCAGTGCGCGTGATTCCGCAAAGGACGAAGTGTTCCCAGCACGCGCTAAAGAGAACGCTCAGGACCTTGGCTAAGGCAGGAGGCAGCCGCCACCGCTCCGCTCCTGTTTCTACTCTGGCAGCCCTTCAATAAATGTGGCCGCGGTCGCCTCCCTCGGCGAACTCCACAGCCTGAAAGCAGGGAGAAGACGGTCATACACTTCAGCCAACCGAGATTGCTTCCTTCTGTGAGTATTGTTTCTCTACTCGTAACGAAATTCACTTCAGCACTACAACATCTACCCGCCGTGGTGGCTCAGTAGTTAAGGCGCTCGGCTACTGATCCTGAGTACCCGGTTTCGAACCCGACCGGGGAGGCCGCGTTTCTACGGAGGCGAAACACAAAAGGCGCCCATGCGCTGTGCGATGTCAGTGCACATTAAATATATCCAGGTGGCCGAAATTGCTCCGGAGCCCTTCACTACGGCACCTCTTCGTTGCTTCTTTCAGTCCATCCTTTATCCCTTGCCTTACGCCGTGGTTCAGGTGTTTGCTGAGATGTGAGGCAGATACAGCGCCATTTCCTTTCCCCAAAAACCAATTTCCAATTTACAGATACTTCGCCATTTCCTTTCCCCAAAAACCAATTATTATTATTAATTTTGACGACAACATCCATTACGTATACTCTCGGAAAGTGCATTGCAATAACTGCACCGTGTACGCTGCAGGGATGCTCTCGGCGGGGTGACATGCTTTGTACCGGGCTTCTTACAATGCGAGACTAGTAATACACTCATTTCCAGAACGCCTTAACCACTCTTAACGCAACCAGGACTATAGCTATGTGGTGCTGAAGCATGTAGCTCGACGACAAAGTGAATTGCTGTTATCTTGCTAACTATCGTAAAATACTTTCAGCAATGGCTAACCTTTCTGGCGTCGCTTAAATACTCTGTTACACAAGCAGCGTTAACCACTGCTAAGGCCAGCTAATCGTCTTCAGTCTGAAGCTGTTTTTCTGCCCATGTAAATAATTGCGAATAGCTGTACTTGCTTCAACCATGGCAAAGGCTTTGCGTGTGACAGGGTTATGGTATCAGACTCGATGACGCACTTTTGGTGCCAGTATATTCGCGAATCAAAGTTCAACCCATGCATAAAGAACAATTTCAGCCCGTCACTATAGCACGCCATTTATTGCCTTAATTCCAGGACCTTTCATTATTCATCACACAGAAATATATTTAACTGGGGAGACGCCATACTTTTAAGCTATTTAACAAGCAAAATAGGATAGGCGTCTGATATTCATGTCTTCATGCTACGGTTTTGTTGAAGGCCGCATGCGGTGGACACAAACGGTCCTCCACATGGCAACAATGAGCGCAAGTTAGTGAGGAAAATGACACGCGCAAAAATGCACCTTCTTTCTTGTATTGTGAATATTTGGTAAGGAATAAGAAGGTGTGAAATTTCCTCGATGATGGTCTCCATCTGTTAGTATCAAACAACATGCAGTGAGTATTCCCACCATCAGTCCCATTGTAAATACTTCACGGACAAGTAAGTGGTGGTTGCGAACTGAAAGCTGAATACATCTTGTATCTGTGCGAGTGTTCAAGCATTCATTCATTTTCCTTGAGCCCTCAATCTGGAACATTATACCCATTCACCACTGTAGACGTTCGTTATTTATTTCTGTATTCCTGACGTTGAAAGCTACAGTTTTGTCTTGTTTCACAAAATAATTGCGATTTACATGAGCTGTTTGATTCTCTATGTTTGCTCCAGTAATTCTGGACGTGGATAGTTTTTGCATGTTGGATAATTACCAGTAAAGTTTTTTAGGAAAAATCAAATGCATGAGCTACGGCTTCTTTGTATATGCTCCTGAGGCCCCGCGTATATTTTAACCGACATGCCTTTTTATGACGTTTCTGAAAAGGGCATGAGCTGTGGAGCGTAGGTACCCCGACTGAAACGTTCCACATAAGTCGCTCGTATGGAGTATGGAGTGCATAACGTAGGAAATGTATATAGAAATTTATATCACCTTTGTTTGGAGTCTATAAGCAATCGACATAATTTCTATACGATTTCCATTCGATGTACCGCCTTTGCAAAAAGTAACCATGCTGCATTGTTTGCTTCTCATTCGAATAGTAGAGCCCTTACAGCTTCCCTGAATATGAAAAAGTTCTCGGAAGGTAATCACAAGGGTTCTACTTACCATACAGAGATTTAGAGCTTGCGTGCGGGCATAATAGCTTCAATATACGACTGGGAAGCAAACCGTCCTGCTTGGATACTTTCGGCAAAGACTGTACATCAAGTAATATAAACTCCGTAAGATTTCCTGTATGCTTCCATATGTCCATACTAAGTCCATATGGTCCGTACTGACTATGAAATTTCTTAAGAATACGTATGGAGTTAAGGAACTCGTCATATGGAAACTTTATGTACGGACCGCTCGATGTTCGACAATAGTCAATATGTTGCGCATAGGCACCTGGTCAATGTTTGTGTGGGTATACGGTCGCCCTAAGCAGTTTTTTTCATTTTGGTTCCTTTGTCTAAATGAACTTACTGCTCCAAACGGCAAATCGAATTGCGAGCTTATTGGGCTTCACGATAGGATCTTGATATAAACATGCACTACGCCGCGTATATATTCAAATTAATACGAGTTATAGGCCTTTGCACTATGCCTCTGAAGGCACGGGGGCCCACAGCGCACAGAACAGGGAAAATTTAAAGAACTCCTTCTGCCCTACAGCTTCTACAAATCTGTGAACGCAAATCCACCACTCAGGCTTGAAACACGTTGCATATTTCTCCATTCGCACCATTCTTTACTACCCGAGGTTTTGAATCACATCGCCTGCGTTGACTTCAGCTCTTGAACACGTAGGTTCGCACAGAACATTTGGGTAGATCGAAATACTGAAAATACTGAATTTCCTCGCTGCCTTGGGGCGCAGCCTGATTTAGTACGCAAAAGTAATTTGAATTTTTCACGAATGCAGAGAGACTCACTACAACCCCGCCTCAGGAAAGGAGCACCAATCAGTTGGTGGCGCCACTTGACAGCCTCCAAACGCGTCCACCTCGGATTCGACTTAGGCTTCGCCTTTGGATCCGACTTGTTTGCAGTTCGAAACGGTGCCTGCTGCAGACGCTGCAGCTTTCGTGTGCCTGAATACCCCGTCTGCGGCCATGCTTTCGCCGCACATAGAACCTCAAGATGCGATGGAGGCCGCACATGCGGTCACGGCTGAGACTGCAGGTTCAGCCGCAGTTGTGGCGGCGGCTTCGGCTGCTGACGGGCCTGCTGCAGCTATTCCGGTTCCGAATGCGGCACTGGTTCCTGCTTTGGATGGTGGCTGCTTGATTGAGCCGCCTACTCAACTACCGGCTGATCGTGTGCCAGCTGCGCCCGCCGAAGTACTTGAGGGAAATACTACGAACTTCACGTGGAACTGGACCACGAGCAGGGGTAAGCCAGTGCAGTGTTGCTTCACAGGAAAGCGCTTCTTGTTTGCGCCCAGTAGCGAAGTTTCGCATGCTCATTGAAAACACAATGCATTCTAAAAGCGACAAAGATGACATATTTCATTAACAGATATTATGCAGTTTAAATAACTGCTAGGAATGCTTTTGGGGGTGTGCGCAGGACAGCAGTCGCGATAAGGGACATAAAGAGTTACTAACGAACTGCACTTTCGGCGAAATGCATCTCACTGACTTGTGTACATTGTATCGAAAGGGGTCACAAATAGGACACTGATACAAACTCGTAAAAAACAAATTCCATTCGACTTAAATTAAGAAGCACTACGCTAGCTTTTGTTGGATATAAACATTGGTGCTGATAGTGGTGCTAACCCCAAAGGGCTTCCGGTATCAATAACGTGGCGTTTGAAAAGCTTAACGCTGGTATAGACGACGCGTGTCGCGCTGGTTTTGATAAGGCAGCGAGACACGTTAAGCATTCCGCTTATTGTTCGATAAGGCGCCGATGCTGGTCACGACCCAGCTTTCGATGCTTAACTTTTTGCCTTGGAAATTGCTTTCTCGAAAAAGGCGCCCTCTTCAAACGCAAAGTGTCCAGGGGCAAAATCACGGTGATGCCAGGGCAAAAACGATCGACAAAGCCATGTATAAATATAAATAGGCGGCTCGCATAATTTGATTGTATAAAAATAAAAAATTAAATCTGTATAACTGCCTAATAATTCCGTGATTAGACCAGCGAACATGTCTTGGCCGCCATGTCCGCCTCGCTCTAAAAATCGATGTAACCTTTTCTTTCTTTCAGGTGCAGCCCCATCCGTAGAGCCAGCCCGTGAGTACCCTAGAGTGAGGACGAACTGCTATGATCGACACAGCTCGCCCGGTGAGTATAAATCGGTCAAGCACTATGCACGGTTCTTTAATCGATGTGAAGTCCTGTGAAAAAAAATCGACTCCGATTGGAAAGCAATCGCGCATTGGTGTGTTCCGGACGCGTATTGTTAGACTGCAACCATTACTGGCAACTGGCCTCAGAGGTTGATTCCTGATGACGAAAAGCATGAAGCATATCAAGTACGGGATATGTGTACAACGCTGCTCATTTTGAACACAGAGAAAAAAAAGTTAGTGTGTGGACATGTTAAATAACATCCAATCCACGGCACGGGCTTGGAACTGTCACCTGAAAAGTGAACTGCGCTGTATGAATCCACTGCACCAAAGCATAGATGCGGCTGCGTGTTGAGACTGGCTCTGTCCCGGAGACCCAGCACGAGTGCGAAAAATGTGTAAAAAGCTTATCGATGAAGCTGTCTAGGCAGCAGCGTTACATAAATCGTGCTTGTATCTCTACCATGCAATTCGCCTTTTACGAGTCTTAAATATCGCTAACAATGGCACGAATATTCACAGTCGTGAAGTGGACCCTTTCTACCACCAGGTGAAAATCAACTTCATGTAGCCATATTTTCGGCCGATACATCTGCGGCGGCATTATCTAGGTTCCAGAACAGACGCTCTTGCGGTCGTTCCATCTGTTGCACCGCTGGATATTGGGGAACAGTTCACAGCTAGAAGGATAGCCTAACTCTGTGCTGTTTGCAACGTGGAGTCTTCCACTTCTAACCTAAACACGCGAGATGTGTGACAACGCTCTTCAGATGGCCAGCGCGTCCTCCACAGCGACGCATCGGAGCAAAGTTGCCTAGGCGTAGAGGAACCTAGAGCTCGTGCTTCTCGTCAGCTGCCACTTCGCTTTGATGAACACATGCAAGAGACACTCTGGCGCTCTGAAGAGCAAATCCAAGCCGCTGCAAGTGTTCAATAGAAAAGTGGACAACCCTGTACATTGAACGTGCAGTCGGGCTCAGAAGTATTTGGTGCCGCATGATCCTTGAACGAAGCCGATAGTTTTTTTTATTATTGGTCAGTTGGAGTCCGCACTTGCGGAGGCAATATAAGAGGGTTTTGACTTTCATCTCCACAAGTTTGGTCCCAAAATGGGGGCTACTAACGGAGCTATCAGCTTTGTTTGTTGATCACGCGGTCGAAAAACTTTTGCCCCCGACTGTACTTCCTTGTGTCGCGTGCATAAGCCTTTGCCTCTCCCCTCTGACACCACCTACGTTGACGAAAGAGATAATTCAATGACACGGTCACAGTTATAGCATTATAAACAAATAAACTCAATGTGATAAAACCGCGCATGAATAAATTCTTAACATCTTATTTCAGAGCGAATTATCCTACTTGAATGCGCGTGCTACGTAACTGTAAATGTTCATTTTTGAAAACATGCTCAGAAACGAACGTTCAATCCGCTATGTTATTAATTAAGCACGGTTTCCTCACGACAACCACTTCATTTTTGCTTAATCGGGCCGGAGATACTATATAAGCTTTCTTATATAATCTGGAAGGGAGACTATCGATGATGTAGGCTACCTTCGAATGGCCAGCACCCACACAAGCGACTGTTGGTAGAAAATCAAGTGATATTTAAAGAACTGAGAAATGACTCGCCACTCGGGAAAAACTTTTCTCACTAGTACACCTCTATGAGTGAACTGCATGCACACAGTTACTGGTTCAAGTAGAACGCGTAACCTCCCTTTATAGGAATCTTTGTGTTGAATATTGATTCTGATTATTTTCCGCATTCATATGTTAGGCCTCGCCGCCAGGGATATCAACGTGTTGCGAGGCACGTATCACGCCAGAACCTACCCGTGCGACGCCTGTGGCTACCACTTCGATGTCCGCATGGACCGCCGACAGGTACGGCAATGTATATGCTAAGACAACACGCTTACACGCTTTGTGACTACGGCTAGCTCGGTAACACAATCTGAGCACGGCAAAACAGCCAGCAATGCCCACCGTTTTCCCTAGCTTTATCACTCGACTTCCAACACCTCAAATATGCTTGCGTGACCTTACGGTTAAAGCTAGAAGCACTGACTGCGAGAGATTTCGCGTCAGCTACCACATGCGGTCAACAGGTACTTCCTCAGTCCCCAATAGCCTCACCTTTGCAATGACGCTTTTAACAAATCTAAAATGACAGCAGACCAGGAGTCAATAGATTTCCTTTATGAGCATATATGTATAAATCGTTCGAAATATTCATTCATCACAAATTGTTTGCGAGGTATGTGTGCGATGTAATTTATTAATAGCTTGCACGGAAACTAATTAACCGATATTTATGCCAGTAGAGGCAGGATGTAGGTCTCTTCATCCGGCAACACATTCTAGGCGATTGTATTTGGCTGACAACACCAAAATATTTTTTTGTTCACACATCCCATCTCGTACACTTTTTCTGATTAATGCTGCACTTTTTGGAAACCATTCTTTTTCAGTTTCTGCAATTGGGAAGCTAGCTGCTTGTAACTTAGCAGTCGTAAAAAAGAACTCCAATTCACTGATTCCAGAAATTTGTGAGTCAAAGCTCAAATCAAGATTTCTTCCCTCCCATAAGGGAAGAAGTGGCCATCAACTACAACCCTCTGCTCCCTGTTTCCACTGTACGCATACTTACGTTCTCGATGAAAAAGAGCCCGTTTCGTGACTTTGAAGAGGCGCGACGGACAGACCTACCTCAACCACGCTACTACACATAGCGTATGTCTTTATGCCATCGTTCTCATTGGACAAACGCCAAACCTTTATCATGTTAATGAGCTCAAGAAGAGCTGAACATCTGTACCCGTAGACCTCACGCGGTCTTCCCCACAAATCTGTCGGAGCCAAATCGAGCTCACTCTTCGTTTCATTTTCAATTTAGGCCCCACTGACTCGTATACCAACCTTATAAGGTACAGTCACTGGACTGGTAACTTCTAAATTCCGCACACATTTTTCACCGTAAGGGCCGAAGAATATGACCTAATTGGTACCACCAACCTTAAAGGTGTTTCAGTATGCATAGAAAACAGAATATTTCTAAAGAAGTAAAAATAATTCCGTCTTATCGGGGAAAATAAACAGTTTAAGGCAACATACGTATCTTGTGATTCGAATCAAGGAATTAAAAAAAACATTCAGAGCACCGCAGCAGTGATCTGGGTGTATGAGTATTAGCCTTGCATGCAGGAGGTGCGTGCTTCGATTCCAAGTGTATTTGCGTGCCCACCTTTGGTACAATGAGTAGAAGCTTGCCCTCACCTAATGGCCTGCTCATCAGGGGTGAAATATTTGGGAAATGGCTCTTTGACATCGTCTTGTCTATTTGAAATTAACATATCATGGCACCCTTTCGCTAAAAGTGGCCCTTAGGCCATACTTACTCACCATCGTTATAAACACTCCACAGATGTCATTCATTCTGCCACAGCGTAGGGAGGGGGTGGGGGGCGTGGTTGTTAGGATTGAGCTTGAAACACAAGGTCGTCCTAGATCTATTTGCTACCGCAGGCAACGCTGAACTCGCTGGCTGTGCTTGAAGAGGTTGGTAATCGTTAACCCTCATGTAGAGCAAGTGAAGAGACTGAATGGCTTATTACCTTTCTCTGCATCGAAGCAGTTACAACAATACATTTTTTATAAAACTAATACACCCGCAATAAAACTTAATAAAACTTGAAAGGAGGACGCCGACCAAAAGTAAAAAACAAAAAACAACAAAATGACGTTTCGGCTCCTGTATGGGAGCCTTGTTTACAATGAGAAGGAATAGGAAGTGCATCAGGATTAAATACGTTTGAAAAAGGGCACAGGGAGCGTGCGTATACAGGAGTTAGATTTCCAGTGTTGCGATTGAGGGTGCGATTAGTCGTTTGAATGAATTATTCGAGGTGAAGGCGACGGTACAGATTCTTTTCAGTTGCCAGCACGTATGCCCTACCCCAGTCAATATCGTGGCCAGTTGATACGGAGTGTTCGGCGAGAGCTTTAGAGATCACATTTTTGTTTTAACATCATTACAATGTTCTTTTAGGCGTCTTTTAAAATCACCAGTCTCGCCGATGTAGACGCTGTCACAATCGAAACACGGGACGCTGTAAACAACGCCAGGGTACTTATCTTTGGGGAGAACGTCTTTGACGTTAACCAGCGCATGCCGTAGTTTCCTTGTGGGACATGGGCAACGTGAACTTGGAATGTGCGCAGAATGCGCGCCAAGGCTTCGCTTATTCCGGGTGTGTAGGGAACAGCGGCACGCTTCAGAGGGGACAACACGGGAGTTTCACGTGTCGGGCAAGATAACTGCTTTTCAACGGATGCCACAAAAGCAGCTGGGTACTCGTTGCGCGCGAGTTCTTGCCGTACAGTACCAAAGTCGACTGCCCGATCTTCAGGAAAACTGAATATGCGCTCTGCGCGTTTGAACAAGGTTGTGGCAACAGATTTCTTTTGATTAGCCGGGTGCACAGATTTGAAGTTAAGGTATCTTCCGGTGTGGGTGGGTTTCCTGTAAACGCTGAATGATAGCTTTCCACTGTTTCGTTTTACCAATACGTCCAGGAAGGGCAACGCGCCATTCATTTCTTCTTCGACGGTGAAATCAATCGCTTCTTCAATGGAATTTAAATGGGACGAAAAGGCCAGCAAATCATCTTTCCGAATGAGGCAGAAGCAGTCATCTACATATCTAAGGAAAATTCTTGGCGGTGATGGGAATGTTTCAAGGGCACGGCGCTCAACAAATTCCATAGTCAGATTCGCGACAGTCACTGAGATAGAGGCGCCCATTGGTGTGCCCTGAAGTTGTCGGTAAAAAGAGCCTTGGAAGACGAAATAAGTGTTGTCCAGGCAGAACTGTAAGAGCCAGCGGAGATCTGGAATGTCAATGGGGGTCCTTTACCCGCCTCCCTTACAAGAACGCCTGCTCGCACGCTTTTCCGCATCCCTTATCCGTAACAACACATTTTCGAGAATGGCCACTCCACTGTCCACATCTCAACCCAAAAAATAATCCTTTGTACACATATCCCTGCAAGTGCAGATCTCCCCGTGTCCATGCAGGCCTTCCTGGACTGGTTCCGTGACGAGAGAAACCTGGGCCACCACGTGTTGTTCGGCATGAGCCTGCTGCTGGCCACCAGCCTGTCTCTGGCCCTGACGCTGTCGTGGCTGGAGGCGAGCCGACGGATGGCCAACCTCTCGTGGCTCCTCTCGGTGCCCCTGGGACTGGCCCTGCTCCTGCACAGCTGCGTCTGGGCGAGTCTCGCCGTCTACGGACTCTGGTATGGGAGGATTCCTGCATCGTAGAGCCTCACAATAATAATGTTTCAGTAGGTGGCATTGCGTATCCCTATTGAAGCTATTATACGAGTTGCTAATAGGAAATTATGGCAACATGGAGTCCATGTGATGTTAAAAATAAATTGACATCCAAACTTTTTCTGTAAAGAGTCCGTAAGCTTTCATTAAAATTTTCATATAGCTTCTACAAAACATGCATCATGTCGTACAGAGGCCGTAAGTTTCCGTAAAGCGCTTTCCATAATATCCATACCGACTACATACGCTCCATACTGATTCCATATAATCCATACGGAGATAATAGAATTACATCAGACTCTGCTATTAAACCTTCGGTTGGAATGTATCTCGTGATTGTGGACTGCCCAAATGAACTTCTGCTAACCACTGCTTGGGAAGGTGCAGCAGGCAGCCAAAGTGAAGAGCCTAAGATCTAAAAGAAATAAGATTTTGCTGTCTGTTTTAATCAGAACCAACGTTTCGGTGCGCACGTGACCTCTACCCCGTCGATAATTAGTGCGCTTACTGCTGGCACATCTGCACCACACTACTACAGTGGAGCATTTTCGTGAGCAGGAATTTTCTGGCCCACTTGAAGATTCTCTATCTCCTCTGTGGGTCGTATTTTGCTATTAAGGACAGTTTTCGTTATAAATTATTTTTCTTGCATGCCACTCCTTAATGCCGCACTCGCTGAACAGACGTTGTTTTCCGCCTATAAGCGTCGTCGTCATAACGGGTGGCTGTCATTGGCGCTGGGCAAAAGAATGAACCAGGAAAAAATTGATTTGACGATTACGTTAGTGGGTAATAGGAAATATGAGCGCGGTTCTCCAGATGTGGTATCTACTACCTGCCACGCCCGGCACGTGGCGTGTCGCGCTGCTAGTCGCCCTCCAGGATATGCGCGTGGCAGCCATCTTCCTGTTCTGGAAGCGGCTTTTGAACTGCCCCGTCTGACCTGCTTCTGCTCTAGAGGTGACGTCATCGCACTTTATGCTAACTTGCCCCGGACTTAAGTAGGCAGGCAAGCGACACCTGGGAATTCAGGATTACCACACCAGCTGACCGCCACACACTCGAACCTGGGCACATGGGCCCCAATACCAGGCCTTAATTGTTGACATTTATAGCTTACAGCGGCCAGCACATGCACGGTCTTAGCCAAAAATATACAGCCCAAGGGGTTTGCTTTCAAGCCGTTTAGCAAGGCAAATATCTCCGTGTTGTTGTTCCTCTTAGCACAAGTAAGTAGGGTACGTGAGGTTTAGCGTCGCCAAACTGCGCAGACGCTATGGGGAAACCCGCCGCGGTGGCACAGTGGTTAGGGCGCTCGTCTTCTGAGCCGGAGTTCCCGGGTTCTAACCTGACCGCGGCTACCGCGTTTCGATGGAGGCGAAACGCAAAAGGCTTCCGGGTGTTGCAGAATGTCACTGCCCGTTAAATATCCCCAGGTGGTCGAAATTATTCTGGAGCCTCCATTACGGCACCCCTTTCTTCTTTCACTCTCTCCTTTATCCCTTCCCTTACGGTGCGGTTCGGGTGTCTGCCAATATGTGAGACAGATACCGCGCCATTTCCTTTCCTCAAACCCAATTTTCATTTTCTATGGAGAACGAAGCAGTGGATGGCTCCGGATTAGTTGCGACCGCCAGGTGTTCTGACTTCGTTATGCATGCATCGCCACCGAGCTATTTGGGCTGGTAAAGCGCCCACCCAAACGTTTCCAAGCGTTAAGCATCATTGCCCGCTAAACCAGAAAGCGTCATTAACTTACTGACGCCGTTATTACTGCACGTTGTTCGCAGGCAGTATCCGATGGCCTACCGGAGATGGAAGGATGAGATGCTGCCCATGGTCGGCCGACATTTTGTCAGCATGACGCAGACATGTGTGCCGGCCGCCCCTGCCCAAGCTCCGTAGTCCGCGCCAGCTTCCGGTCACACTCAGCCGTGGCTCCGGTTCCTGGATCCCCAAACTTACGCAGATCGCGTTTATGGCTTTTCGACTCTCTTCATTATAAAGCTTCGTTCTATCGGTATCGCTACGAATCAGTGTGTGTTCTCCAGAATGGTTATGTTCGTGTGAAAATGCCGCCCAACGCATTCAAATAAAAAACTATTAAAGCGAGCGTTTTACTGGTATCCAGCTGATGATTGCTTACAATGTGTGAACACGAAGCATTTTTATAGTTTTCTTCTCGCTACTTCCATCAATGAATAATGAAGGTTTGCCACACTGCCTCTTTTTGAAAATCGGTTCGATGGTGAGAAAATTCGTTCCCATCTTGTCAAAGTCAAGACCTCCATTTATATTCATGCCGGCTTTTGGGAACATTAAAGATACTGTATACGCTGCCTCGAGTAGCCACAGTTTCGCGCCTGCTTTCCCGGCTTCTCTAGCGCCTCTATTAGAAAAACACGATCACATTGCTCCTAATCATCTGTGCACTGCAGGGAAGCCAATACGCTAATGTTTTTCTTTCGACCGGGGCTACAAGTTAATTGGTTCAAGCACTGTGCTCGTAACTTGAGGCCTCTGATTTTGATCGAGTGTCCATGTTCACTGAAAATTGCTTATGTACCAAAAACAAGCAATGTTATGATACGCTTTCACTAACTAAAAAAAAGTGCAAGTGATTTCTGACACCTACAAGAGAGGGCGCCACCCATCCGCATGATGCGAATATCGTTAATTCGTTGATATGGGCCTTGGTGTACAGGCCCTTTGCTCACAAGCTGCCTTATTCACTGTGGAATTGTTTGTTTAAACAACCTGTTGCACCTGGCTGTGCGCCAGAGATTCTGAGGAGCCGTGCATCTTCGCCGCATGCAGTTTTCTCCGAGAGAAGAAATTAAGTTGAACGCAACTGGAGCACCCCTATAATGCCCTTGCTGGCACGACCGAGAAATGTCCATTAAGAGCGCATGGTAAAATTTTGGTGCACAAACGATACAAATGCAAATTGCTCTCAAGGTATAAGCAGTATAATCCACAAGTGCAAAGCCCACTACATTCACTACAACGAAGCTTGTTCGAAGTCCAGATTAGCTTTCTTTTATCACTCGGGAAAGCTATCGTGCAACGGCCATTTCTGGAGTGGTCCGAGCAGAGTGCCATGCGACACTCCAGAATTCTGCCAGGCCTGCGACCAAAGAAAGCAAAGGCCGCGTGACCACTGGTGCTAGGGACGTCCAGCCAGCGCAGGTTAGACGCGGAGGCAGAAAAAAGATGTCGGCCGTCTCCAAAGATGTGGCAATGGCCCCGTGAGGTGAAGAAAGAAGAGACCACAGAGGTCACCTAAGGCACATCGGAAGATGTGAGTGACGAAGGCGGTCAACCCCGCAGCATACCATATAAGGAGTATGGCACGAAACAAAGTATATTACGCTTTCGACGGAACTGTGGCGCCCTCAACTGGGTTCTTGATTTATTGTACGGGGATCCACGCAGAGTTAGGCGAAAAGAAACTCGGGGCATCCAAAATAAGCCAACAGTTTTAATAATCAAGTAGTAGTCGGGCTACTGGTGCCAGTGCGGCTCACCTATGAGTGATGGTTTCCTGCTGTCTGGTCCCTCGTAGTCGGCGCACACACGAAGCTGCGTTTCCCGTCGTAAATATTCACGTTGTCTCATGCAGCAGTGGCGGCAGTGGCGTATGGAAGCACTTGATAAGTGGAACGGGCAGGTGGACCAGACTTAGCCTGGATTTCCTTGGCATCTCATTCCAACCTAATAAGTAGAATTAGCTACGTGGCGGTTTCGCTCTCGCAACGGCATCACACCCCTGTCATCACGTGCTACTCGCTGAATTGGCACCTGCGCACGTGGGACCCGCTAATGTGGTGATTTCCCACGGTGGTCCCGGAATTCGCAAGGCCCCTCTGAGGGTCTGGTTGCCCACACGCGGGTTCCGCCGGCCTGGCTCTTGCCCCGCACACGACATACATACGAAACTGGTTAGGCTCGTCACATAACGTGTGACGAAAAGTAAAATGTCAGCGAGTTTAAACAGTGTTTCCAGATGACTCCATCATCTCGGGGAAGCAGGAGAAGGGCATCTGAAGCTCGTGATGTCTACGCAGGCATGAACTATTGCGATGGGTATAGTTCGTACCACAAAACGTGACAAGGCTCGATCGAGCCTTGCGCACTGGTTGCCTGTGCACTGGCAAAAAGGGGTGGAGAAATCTGAACCACAGCGAATAAGAGGACGGCATACCGAAGACTTAGGCTGCACGCTGTGGCACACAGGCATACAAAGAGGCTAGTCTAGCCAGATATAATCATCGCGTCGTTTAATTCGCCTCAACTGTCACGAAAATCTGCCTGAGAAGCCTGCAGGGCGATATATGAACAAGCAGCTCTGAGATCGCCGTTTCAGTATGGGTGATGGGACCTCAACGTGGTCTGAACTAAACTGTGATGCCATCGCCAGCTGTCTGCTCCTTAAAGTACAATAGCTTCAGATAAACTGAATCCTAGATTACCTGCTGGGCTTAGAGCGAAGGCCACGTGACAATCCACGCTTACGGATGTCTTGGACTTCATTCGAAATAAAGGCATACGACGAAAATTTGCTTCCCTACTCTATATAAATTCATGTAAATGCCACAAACAGTACCACCAACGTATACTTCAGAAGTGAACAAAATAAATTTGTGAAAACTTCAAGCGAAAGTTGCTTAGGAATTATGCAGCAAGAACCGCTAATTAAATTCTGCTACTGAATTCTCTTCCACACATTCTCCTACTGTTGCAATCGTATGGGTCCCAACCGGAAAAAATTCTCCCGCCAATATCCTCGCAACGAACAGGTGAAGTAAGAATTGATATCGAGTATGAATAGCTGCATACCAAAATTCAGCATCCAATAGAAGGCATCGCTACCGCACGCTGCTGGTGGTCGGTTGAAGGTTGAAGGTTGAAGCGTGGAGACAATGTTGCACATACAGTACGACCAGTAGTACTTATTCACACCGAACAAGCAGGCCAAATTTAATAAAGTGATGAACAAGCATCGAAAACTGAGGCTCGTTACCCGGCAGTTACGAAGAATCTACTATCGCCGCCTTCTTCATTAACAGAATGGACCGGCAGGGCGAAATATCTTGTTGAATGCTAAATGTTGTTTTTCAGGGATAGGTAATTGGCAGGGGCAGGATTAACGGTGGTTTCCCACCTAATCGCGGTCGATTCACGGCGCGCCATTGCCTCCGCACAGCCGCGCGCAGGAAATGACGCCATCTGGTGAGAGGCCGTCGAGAGAGCAGGTTGAAGTCATTGTTTTCGTCGTTGGCCGAGCGAATAACGACTAGGTGGGCAGTAGAGTCGCGGCGTTTATTGGCCGGCGAGAAACAGACTGGCCGGTATCGACCTCGCATCCTTTCTTTACACGCGATGTGCTCGAGCTAATTTCGTATTCGCCAAGAAATTAATGACGCCCCAGAGGAAAGGAAGGCTGCGTGCGATTTTTCGCTCGATCTTAGCGCTGCAATCGCAGGGCACGTCTTGAAAGAGGAATTACGGCGAGCATTAGAAACATCAAGAATCCTCTCGGTGTCGATGTATTGTTGTTTCGCACTGGACATATTCCACGGAAGGAACTGCCTTTAACGTGAAGTGCGTGACTGCTTGGACCTGTACAGCGCACATTGTATAATGCAGGTGTGGTGTTAAATACAATTCAATGAATTTGAGTTCGATATTCGATAGACTATCACTCAGTGCAAATAGATTCAATGAAAGTGATTGTAGTTTCCGGCACCGAGCCATCGCAAAGGCTACTTAACATGAAATAGTTGCACACGGAAACCATTTTTTTTAACTCGGGCCGTCCCTTCGGTAATAACCCCGGCCTGGGGTATTACTGGAGGGCAACATGCAGGATGTAGAGGTCGTCGGAAAGGTGCGTTGTAGCGACCACAGGATGGTAATGTCTCGAATTAGCCTAGACTTCAAGAGGGCATGGAAGAAGCTAGTGAATCGGAAGCCTATTAAGGAGTTAGCGGTAACTGTGAAGGTAGAGGATTTTAAGATATCTTTCCAGAACACATGTTCGGGTTCGACTGAGGGCAACGACATAAAAGTTCAGGCAATGAACGATAATCGCAAAGCTATCATTCCGAAATGAGCAGCAGAGGTAGGCGGTAATACGGTTCGACGGGATACCGGCAAGCTATCTCAGGAGAAGAAAGATTTTATTATGAAATGCCAAAGCATTAGGGCGTCTAACCCATCTGACAGAGTAGAACATTCAGAGCTATCAATGTTAAAAAGCACAGGGTAACCGAAATAAGGAAATTTAATATCGTGGGGTTCGAGTATGCTCTAAAGAACAGAGGTAGATTAAAAGCAGTTAAGAGGAAACTAGGCATAGTCTAAAACCAGATATATTCGTTGAGACAAACAGAGCAATGTCATCAGCCATATGCATCAGATAGTTAACGTAGTCGAAAGTTCTACAAAAATTTATATAGTAGCCAATGTAGTCAGGATGTTAGGAGAGAAACAGTAGAGCACAGCACGGGGACATCAAATCAGTAACGAAGGAGAAAGAAAATAAAGCCTTAGGAGCAATGCAAAAGGGGAAAAGCAGCTGGTGAGGATCAGGCAACAGCAGGTCTGTTGAAGGACGGAGGGGAGATTAGGCTACAAAACCTAGCCAGCCTGTATAAGCAGTGCGTTACAACCTCGAGCGTACCAAAAGGTTCGAAGGACGCTAATATAATCTCAATTGATAAGAAAGAAGACTTCAAGGAGTGTAAAAATTACAGACCGATCAGATTACTGTCATTTGCCTATAAAGTATTTACTAAGGTAATCGCAAGTAGGATCAGGACAACCTTAGACTTTAGTGAGGAAAGTGATCGGGGAGGCTCTCGTAAAGGATACTCGACTGTAGACCATAGGCAGGCAATTAATCAAGGAACAGAGGAATGTGGAGTATATAACCAACCCATATACATTACCTTTATACATTATGAGAAGGCATTTGACTGACCCGAAACTTCAGCAGTCTTGCAGGCATTGCGTAATCATGGTGTCGAAGAGGCTTACTTAAATATACTGTAAAATATCTATAGTAGCTGCACAGCATCTCCTGCATAAGTCAGGAATAAAACTCCAATAAGAAATGATGTCAGTTAGGGAGTTGCGATCTCGCCAGTTCTATTAACCGCCTGTTTACGGGGCACTCAGAAGCCTATATAGGGAAAAGTTGGGAATAAGAATAAATGGAGAAAACTCTATGCGACTCGCTGATGACAGTGCTTTCCTAAGTTACTGATGAGATGAACAGGAAAACATGGTCAATGAGTTAAATTGGAAAAACAGTACTGTGTGTCTAAAAAATATTATGCAGAAAACCAAAGTAATGTTGAACAGTCTCGGAAGAAAAGAGCAGTTTATAATTGGTAGCGAGATGCTGGAAGTTGTACGGGAGTACGGCTACTTATTGCAGGTACTGACTGGAGATCCGGATCACGAGAGCGGAGGAACCATATGTATAAGAATGGGGTGAAGCGCATTTGGCAGGTTCTCTCAGATCATGAAGGGCATTTTACCACATTCCAACATTCCTGAAGAGAAAAGTATACAACAGCTGTATCTTTCAAGTTATCATCTAAAGGGAAGGAACGTGGAGGCTGACGAAAAGGGTTCGACTTAAGGAGAGCGTAACGAGCTTTTTGGATAGACATGGGAGGGGAGTTTGTACTGCAGTGGGCCTAGCCAAGCTGGTGATGATTTTAATACGAATGAACATTCCATTATTTACACCTTCGCCACCTCCGCTTATAGCCAGCTTCGTTATATCCGGCACATTTGTTCGTAATACCAGCTAATAACTTTTACAAACATGTGTATCGCAACACGAGAGATCGTTTCACACAATTCGGAATCCACTGCGACCAAAGTCCGGCCGTAATGGCCACCTGAAGGTCCTCGGAATGCACAATTTGTGGGTGGAAACGGCGTCATGCGAATCCGACACATATTTTGGGCTTCATCTAAGTTAGTGATTTTATAATGAAGAACATGCCAAGTCATTTCAGACCATTTCGTGCGTTCTGCATCGAAAGAGAGGCCCCCAAATTTCGAAATTTTATGCGAATGGAGGTCCCGAGGTGATCTTACTTCGATGTCTGCTATACTGGCACATATTTAAAACGGATCGAAAGGATAGGTATCAATTGAGGCGCTACGCGCACGCTGTTCCTATCTGATAGAATGCGGTCACGTGGTACTGTTTAGGTCAATTTGACCTTCACTGCAGGCAAACTCGTCCTTTACAGATGCAAGTAGTAAGAGCGCGCCAGCACCTAAGGCATACTAAGCCATACTACAAAACCATAGAGGCAGAAAAATGCGAAATCCCCCTACGCATAAATCTCCAAAGAGAAAGGAAGCTGTCACTTGGAGACAATTGTGGACAGGTAGGCTCTTACCCAAACCTATACACACTAAACAACATCCACCCAACGATATGCGCGCACCGCTGCCGCTGTGAAGTCCAACAAGGTCTGGTAAAGCGAGTTCAACAGGCGGCAGTGGCCAGCAGAACCCTGGACTGAGGGCAACCGAACATTGATTAACAGTGGACGAGGGCAACCAAGAATACTCCTGCGGATACACAAAAGAGAAAACAAAGCTGAAGATGCCCCAAGACCGCAGAAAGAAGTTCTAGGGTACAATAAAGTTTTTAAAGTGAAAGTTTACAACACCCCTCCGTAACTTGTATCGCCGTGTGCGTCGTGTGCGCGTTTTACCTTGAACCGAGGAGAAACCACCTCACCGCTATGACGTCACTCAGCCACTGCCGCCGTCGCCGAAACCGAGCGCTCGCCTGTTTCTAAACCCGCCGTGGTGACTCAGGGGTTAGGGCGCTAGGCTACTGATCCGGAGTACCAAGGTTCGAACCCGACCGCGGCGGCGGGGTTTCGATGGAGGCGAGACGCAAAGGCACCCGTGTGCTGTGCGATGTCAGTGCACGTAAAGGATCCCCAGGTGGTCGAAATTTTTCCGGAGCCCTCCACTACGGCACCTCTTTGTTCCTTCTTTCTTTCTTTCCCGCCATCCTGCCTTCCCTCTGGAGCGGTTGAAGTGCCCGGCGAAGAAACAGTTACACCACCTTTCTGTTCGCGATAAGTAAATAGTGCTTGTTTAGGGTTAGCGGATTTGACCTCCCAAAGCGACTCAAGCTATGTGCGACGCAGTAGTGAGGGGCTTCAGAAATATCGACCACCTCGGTGCTCGTAATCGTGGTGAAGCAAACATTACCCGGTGTTTAACTCCGCTTAAACCGCTGTGTGATGTACAAATGCACAATGACGTAAATGGCGACGCCAAAAGCGAACCCATATCAATGAGATGGCCCAACTCTCAATGCTGTGAACAAACTTTCCGGAGGTGGCCAAATTTTGGAAATGTGCCGGGCCAAATTTGGAGGTCGCCATCGCGTCGGGCACGCCCAATTGTGGCTGGACACCGATTTTGGTCTAAATCGGTCAACGTCAAGTTTCGGGAGCAGCCTGGACCAAATTCTTGCCGCTTGATTTCACAGTTGCTATGACAACGAGCGATGGACAAGCAAGACGCACAACCAAGATGCAAAAGGCAAGATGAAAAAAAAGTTAAAAAGTGTTTTGAGGAAAGTAAATGCCGCGGAAACTCTCACATATGTCGTTTGTTACCCGAACCACGCCGTTAGAGAAAGCATAAAGGAGGTGCTTAAAGAAGAAAAGAAGAAATAGTGGAGTGGAGGCCCTTGCAATAATTTCGACCACTTGGGGATTTCTTTTTTTTTCATGCAAGAAAAATTGAAGATTGATAATAATAATTGGATTTGGGGAAAGCAAATGACGCAGCATCCGTCCCATATATCGGCGGACACCTGAACTGCGCCGTAAGGGAAGGGATAAAGGAGGCAGTGAATGAAGAAAGGTAGAAAGAGATGCCGTATTGGAGGGCTTCGGAATAATCTAGACCACCTGGAGATCTTTAACGTGCACTGACATCGCACAGCACACATAAAAACGCAGCCGCCGCGGTCGGGTTCGAACCAGGGAACTCCGGATCAGTAGCCGAGCGCCGTAACCACTGAGCCACCGTGGCCGGTAAAAATTGAAGATTGAAGACTGATCCGGAGTTCCCGGGTTCGAACCCGACCGCGGCGGCTGCGTTTTTATGCAGGAAAAACGCTAAGGCGCCCGTGTGCTGTGCGATGTCAGTGCACGTTAAAGATCCCCAGGTGGTCGAAATTATACCGGAGACCTCCACTACGGCACCTCTTCTTCTTTTCTTCTTTCACTCCCGCCTTTATCCCTTTCCTTACGGCGCGGTTCAGGTGTCCAACGATATATGAGACAGATACTGCGCCATTTCCTTTCCCCAAAAAACCAATTATTATTAAGATTGGTATTTGAGGAAAGGAAATGGCGCAGTATCTGTCTCACTTACCGGGCCGCAAGGCCGGGGATAAAGGCGCGCAAGCAAGATTTTAACGCATGTGAGTGCTGTCGCACCAAAACTATTGCGAACGATTGCAGTCCTAAAAACAATCTATACATTTTTTACCATTGCACTGTACCGCTCCATGATCTGCAAATAAAAAGCATTGCGCTAACAAACAGAAGGTGTGCATACATCGAAAATAAGAACACATTTTAATAAACAAGAAATGGGAGAAAGAATTTCTTTACTTAAAACTGGTCCTTTTCCATGCGTTCGGAATCAGCGTGCCGTTACACGTGCCTAATACAAATCGTCTTTTATAGCGGTTGGCGACGAATGAACGTCTTGTCGCTTTCGTAAGTAGAGTTTGAACTGGTTGCCGTAAATTAAATTAAATTTTTAAATTTGGCAGAGACAAGACTGCATGCGTCAGAGAGCTTCAAAGCATTACTCTCCCAGAGCATTACTAGGCAATGCCCACAAAAACATGGACGCTCATACAATTGCTGTACAACGAACGATGCCATTAAAATTTCGACACAAAAATTTCTTTCGTACCAATAGCTACACTTGACTAAATAATAATAATAATAATAATAATAATAATAATAATAATAATAATAAATATTAATAATAATAATAAGTGGTTTTGGGGGAAAGGAAATGGCGCAGTATGTCTCGTATATAGTTGAAAACCTGAACCACACTGTAAGGGAAGGAATAAAGGAGGGAGTGAAAGAAGAAAGGAAGAAGAAGGTGCCGTAGTGTAGGGCTCCGGAATAATTTCGACCACCTGGGGACCTTAACGTGCACTGACTTCGCACAGCACACGGGCGCCTTAGCGTTTTTCCTCCATAAAAACGCAGCAGCCGCGGTCGGGCTCGAACCAGGAAACTACACTGGGGGAAAGGAGATAGCGCAGTGTCTGTCTCGTATATTGTTGGACACCTGAACCGACCCCGTAATGGAAGGGATAAAAAAGGGAGTGAAAGAAAAAAGGAAGAGGTGCCGTAGTGGAGGGCTCCGGAATAATTTAGAGCACCCGGGGATCTTCAACGTGCACCGCCATAGCACAGCACACGGGCGCCTTAGCGTTTTGCCTCCATAAAAACGCAGCAGCCGCGGTCGGGTTCGAACCCGGGAACTCTACACTTGGCTACATTCACATCTGACCCAGGTTCGATCCAAAATATTAATGTGGATTAGCCCAGCTAATCCAGGATATACAAAGCGAACGCGAGATTGAGGTCTCCACAGGCCCACGGAGCCTGTTCCGCGCTTTTTCTTTCGTCAGAATGAACGGTCTTTGCAAAGTTGTCAACGCCAATGAACTCTATGAACGCCGTCGGCTCCTTTGTTTTGTTTGGTTTTTGAGGTAAGGAAATGTCGCAGTAACCGTGAGACACCCCCGAACCGCGCCGTAAAGGAAGGGATAAAGGAAGGAGGGAAAAAGGAAAGAGAAAACTGAAAATTGAAAGATGGATTTTTAGGAAAGTTGCGGCGCTGCGCAGCGGCGGTACACCTGTGGCTCGTTGCTGCTACTGGCTCATGCGCAGTTGTGACTAGGGAGCGAGCGAGAAAATCGCAGTGGCTTAGCTCAGCTATGCCAGGATATACGTAGCAAAAGCTAAGGCATAGCACGGTTAACCTTGGTTAATCTTGATTGCCAATCCAGGTTAGGCTGGTTGTCTAGCTACGTTGTCGCATTAAAGACGACGCAACTGTGGTTGCGGGGCACGCGAGCTCTCCTTTTCAATCCTCGGACATGCTATCAGGCATACGACGCAGCTGGCAAAGCCAGCGGAGGCGAGCGCAACGACGAGGAACGCGGTGTGACGTCATACCAGACAGCGGCGGGGGCTGCGGCGAGCCGCGCGGTGTTACGTCATGCCATATGGCGCGGCGAGCGCGCAAACCACAGTACCCGTCGCACATATCTCGGTGAACACCCGAATCGCGCCGTAAAGGAAGGGATAAAGGAGTGAGGGAAAGAAGGTGAAAAATTGCTCATCGCTCAGCTCTGTTAGGCCAGGATATACATAGCGAAAGCGCGGAGACTTCTGCATTGGAAGAGTGCATTCACTAGATTCGCCTTTATTCATGGTTAACGCTCGAGCCGTCGTGGCGGAGTGGCAGCGTCTCCGCCTCAAACCCCGATGTCCGTGGTTCGACTCCAAGCCTTGGCGCAGGTTTTGTTTTCAAAGCGAAAGCTTTACTACGCCAGCCAGCGAGGCATTTCGCCTTGTCGTGCACTTCAGCCGTGTGCCGTGGCCGACGAACGATCTTGAGCCGCCGTTGCCTAGCAACGCCGCAGCCGCGCTCCAAGAGATGGCGCCGCCGTCGACGCCGCTGCCGTCGCCGCTCGCTCGACCAGGGGCGCGATTACGGATCAGTCTCAATCGAAACTGTCTCAAAAAGTATATCATTTGCCTCTCTCCTATTGGTCGGCGGCCATTTTGATTTTTTTCGTCACTGACTGACGTCGTAAATGGCGCAGAAGTGGTGACGTTGGCCATCTAATTATGCGGGCAGATTGAGACGATTTTTTGAGACTGGAAAAAGTAGTATCAACACGTTTGAGACAGAAAATGGCGGCTGTTTACATCGTCGTATACGCGGGTGACCGCGCGAGCAACGGTGTCGGAGGGTGCATGAAGACGACTTTGACGCGCGGGAGAGTTATTTCGAGGAGACTGCGCAGTGGCTGTGCGACGAACTCGCCGTTGAACTGGGAAGTGCGCGGGTGAGTGCGCTGTCAGTGGAGCGGCAGGTGCTGTGCGCGCTGCGCTTCTTCGCCTCCGGTGGGTTTCAAGGCGCCGTTGGAAATGAAGAAAACGTCGGCGCAGCCCAACCGACTGTGAACAAGCCTTTGCGGCGGGCAGCGGAGACCAATGTCAACGTTGGGTAACAGAAGGGGGGTGTTTGCTTTCCGAGGAGACCCGAGGAGAAGGCGGCGGCGAAGGAGGACGTCCTTTGCCTAAACGTTCGCCGCGGCAGCATCTCCGGCGTCGTCGGGTGTGTCGATTGGGCACTCATCACTATCAAGGAGTCTGGGGGCAGTGCTGCGAATGAGCCGCAAGCGGTTCTACGCTGCGGACGTAATACTGAGTATACCTCGGCCACTGTTTTTGACCGCATGAGTTCAAGTGCTACAAGTGCATGAGCTACAAGTGCGGGCCTCGGCAGCGAGAGTGAGTACGGGCTGTGCTTGTTTTTTCTCAGATCTGTGGCGCGAACATGTGCATCCTGGCCGTGGACTCGCGCTGACCCGGATCCTTCCGCGACGCGTTTGTCTGGCGGCATTCCGAGGCGGAGAAAGCCCTGCTGGACGACGGTGATTTTTTTTCTGGGTAAGCAGTAAAATAGCCATGTCACCCGTCGGGCGAACTCAGTCACATCTATTGAGCTCCAGCACTATGCATTTGGCCGGATCTGCTAAAGCTACAAGAATCAGTCTGGACAGTAACACAAATGCAGACACTTTACAGTATGATACAGTGTATTGCCACCCTTTCCTTTTGTTAAATATAATTGCAGCAGAAACACAGGACACATATTACATTGTTGAAATGCATAGCCTTTCCTGTTGAAGAAACCAAAGCAAAATGCACCTGACAGCGCTTGTGTTTTGTAGGCAATCATAGCGCATCATTTATATGAATATGGTGGTACAAGACTGACCTTACAGTAGTGCTCACTTATACATCTAAATCCTGCATGTATGTATGCCCTTGAATGTCATATTCAGCAAAGCCTGGATGTGGGCTACTTGGCGTGAGTCTTCTACTGTATAGCAGAGTGTCCTGTAATGCTGTTGAGATCACTGAGAAAGGACATGCTTAGCCGCATCATTTTTTGTTATGCAGGAGACTATGTCTACCCACTGGAGCCATGGCTGCCTGCACCAGTTGCATGACATTACAGACCTGACTCAGCAGAAGGCCTGTACAACACGCCACATGCTTGCACACAATTTGTGGCTGAGCGCTGTATTGGTGTGCCGAAGAGCTGCTTCCGTTGCTTTCAAGGGCACCGGATGCACCAGTGCCAGTGGAAGTGGACAGTGCGCATCTTCACCGCACGTGCTGCACTTCACAGCCTCTGTTTGGATGTGCCCATATTAGCAGAGGGTGCAGGCGACACTGCCTCTGACCCAGATAACAACGGGCCACCTCTAAATGGTGGCTGCCTCGTACAGACGGGATCCCTCCTCACCTGCCTCCCGAGAAGAGCATGCGGTGCTGTACTTTTGGCCTCTCTAGGACGACCCGTCTCCAGAGGAAGGCGTACCGAGGGATGGTGCAGCGGCAGTTGCGATGGAAAATCTAGCGTCCAGAGACGACTCACCATGCTGGCATAGAGAGTCATATCAGGCACTCTTCCCCTGTTGCCACTGTCATTTCCTTGTGTCATTGCACAACACACATCTGCAAGTGTGTGAGCAATTGTGTGATGTGGTTGTGCCCTTGGCCAACCTGTGGGCAGCGAGAAGCCAGCAGTGACAAACAAGTGCCCCCCACCGGCTGCCACTTCATTTTCAGTGTGTTTGCTAGTATATCTTCCAGTCCCTCAGCAGCGTGTTGCACAGTCTCTTCCTGAAGACGGAAAAGGTGTTGAAGCAGCTCGCCCAATTTCTGAAAAGCATCATTTTGAACTCTCTTTTGTCAATGCTTATGTCAGCCCACCTGCCCCTTCTCTGCTGTCTCCTTCCAGCTTGGTGGAGTGCCTGTGGTCATTACCTGTGTGACGAACATGCATGAACCAAACGTGTAGTGCTGGAATAAGGCATGAAATATTTGTGATGCTTGTTGGAATCAAAAAGCTGTTTTTTATTGCATCATACATTCAGTAAGCGATTTTATTTTTTTAGGCACAGCATTTGACACGAGTGTTTCTATTGCAGAAAAGGCAGTGTACATACAAGCATACTTTACCTTGATGTACAATTACCGTATGGCATTTCTGAGTGCAGTTAAGAAAAAAAATCTGAAAAATTGAGTTCAAAGTGCATGTTTTCTTTCATACAGAGGCTACCTGTACAATAAATATGGCATAGTACAGTGTACATGATGCATTTTCCGGACTACAAAACATTTTGGCACATATAAGTAGTGTAAATACCAAAGCTAAGCTTTTAGCGTAATGGTGTGTGGCTAGGGGTTTCGCTCTGTGCTAAAAGCTGTACCTACTGCAAGGAAACCGCTGCACAACAATGCATAATAATGATTGTAAGGTGCAGTGGCTACAATGACTGCTGAATGACTAGAACATCTTCACTGATAGACAAAGATGTGTAAACATCACAGACACATCATCAAGGAGATGGTGTGTGATTAGAGGTTAGTTTACAATCACAAATCATGCAACACCGTTACTGGAAATGCTCTACAGCTCTAAGAATATACAGGCAGCTCCATTGTGGGAAATTTTGAGCACTCGGTTATTGCCCCATAACTGACACCTAGCTTGGTTTGCGTAACACAGGGCTATGAAGTCTTGTCCATGATGACACGAGACGGTGACAATGCCGAATGGCCGGACAAGCTCCTTGTGCTATCATATAATATGTGTGATAAGTGCAACTGCTGTCAAGCTACTTTTCGCCTAGGTATTTAATGTCCTAGTCATTTTCAACTGGCTGTTCCCTTTCATACTGGAGTGGCCTGTATACAGGGTGTCTCAGATATGATGGACTATAATTTAAAAAAAAAATTCGTCTTCCGACCTGAAAGGAAGTGCATGTTAGAAGCTATGCAAAGTATTTAAAGCCCTTCAAACACTGCCCTCACCAAACCCAGTTATACCAACATCACTCCGCCTGCTGAGCAAAATACAATATTACACATCACTGCCCTGTCCTACCTACCTCACTGCCCTGGATCATATGCAATTCAAGCGCTGTGTACCAGCAAACATGAACAAACTTGCTCAACTTTCTACCCAGTTGCAATTAGCCTCTATACAAGCAAACTACTTCTTTCCAGGTTGACCCTGGATCTACTACATCATCAGTAAATAACGTTAATGGAACAAGCTCGTTCTCTCCTCGGTGACAATAGCAGTTATCAAGTCAAGTGCTTCCTTTCTCTCTAAACAAAGTGGAGCATAAACATCACAATTTCTGCATCTTGCACAGGAAAAAAAAAGAAACTACGGCAACAACTGAACATAAACCGAACGGAGCTACAAAAATACAAACGGAACATCAAGTGCTTAGCCCGATGTGGGCGGCAACACTTGGTTACGAGGCAGAAGAGTGCTGCCACAGAGGCAGGCCGTGTCGGCTCTCATTTCCCGCACCGAGATTGCAAGCTATCAGCAGCCGCACCTGTCTGTCGGCAGTTGCTTCTATGTGATGGTTTTCTGGTATTTTCTAAAGAAAATAAACAACCACACGTCACTCGGCGATCGATAGGCGTGACCGAGAACACAGACTAAAGTTGTCTTCGTCGATTTTCGAGCCGAGCGCTTCTTGTAAGTTGATCTCGGCAGGCCCGTAGCATTCACTGCCTTCAATCAGATTTTTCTGCGCACTTAAGACATCCGCAAAGTACCTTGATTTTAGACGACACGCGAAAAAACAGGAACTAGCCATGGAATCAGCTGTTTTCTTGCAGGCCGCCATGTTCACGTTATGCCACTGCCAGCGCGCCCTCATGGCAAGAGAAGTTAACCTGCAGCAAATTTAATTGCAAAACTGAGAATGCTTCTAATTTTCCCTCGTGTTGTTGAGGTTTCAACACAGTTTACTACCAAAATAAAACATTACTTGTTTTCTTCATTGCGTTTTTGTTCATTTTCAGACTAACATGTTCACGTTATACCGCTGACAGCACACCTTCGCGGCAAAAAAAGTGACTGAACAGCAAACTTAATCGCAAAAATGAAAACACTGCTTCTTTTGCTTGGTGCTGTTGGGTTTTAAATACAGTTTCTTAGCAAAATAAAACATTACTCGTTTTTATTCACTGCGTCTTTACTGCAAAACATTAGTCTACGGTCCCTTGTCGTGCGAATAGTGGTTTCGGGGCGGAGCCCACCGCCTCCTTGCTCCGCATTGGCCGATTCGGCGGTCGGCATTTCTCGGTGTCGTCATTTTGACGTCACTGTCTCAATATTGAGACAGTTTTTTGAGACTGATCCGTAATCGCGCCCCAGATGTGCTCCGCTGGGGTAGAAGGAGAGTAGGTGTCGCCTCGCGGAGGGTTTATATATTTATGCGCTTTGCCTCAGTGTATTTTAATCGTTATGGAGTGCGCGAAAGAGACGCAACAACGAAAGAACGAAACGACAACGCGCTCAAATGATGCCAAAAGAACGCGCCGCACGACTCGAGAAGCGTCGTAACGAAGGTGCGGGTAGAAGCCGTGCCACATCCCGGAGTGACTCTTCGACTGCAGAAGAAACCGGTTTGAGTTCTCGAGGGCGTCGGAACGAGACGCCGCATAGACAACGTGCCGAGGAAACGAAGTTTTCATAATTCAACTAGAGTTAACCAGAGCTAAACCACAGCCAATTTTTGAGGGTTTCAGTGCCTCCCATAGATGCCGCTATCAAATCCTTTGGTTAGCGGTTAAACGCAGGCTCTGTTAAGGCGCCTTTATACTCCGGTGTAACATGCGCGCGCGCGCTGCACGGCGGCGTCACGTCGCCCTAAGCGAGAGCCTCTATACTCCAACAGCGCTTGACCGCCGACGCGCTCGGCGGCTTCGGCGTACTCTGACCGCACTGGCGGAGACTTGGAGCACGTGACTATTTCGCGGCGACTGCTCCAGCTGCCGCCGGCCCGGCCAGACCGGTTCGGCACCGCGGCGAGGCGCGCGTTGTGGCGTGATGTGCATCCTCGGAGCACCGCCATAATAGTAATAATGGGTCTTTGGGGAAAAAAGATGGGGCAATATCTGTCTCATATAATGGCAGACACCTGATCCGCGCCGTAAGGAAAAGGATAAAGGTGGGAATGCAAGAATAAAGGAAGAATGCGATGCTGTAGTGGAGGGCTCCGGAATAATTTCGACTACTTGGTGATCTTTAACGTGCCCTGACGTCGCACAGCACACGGGCACCTTAGCGTGACGCCTCCATCGAAACGCATCCGCCGCCGTGATCCACTCTGCGTGTCGAATGTTCCAACGAAGGTACTGGGCAAAGCTGGCGAACGAACTCTCCTTAGGCTCTTTACACACACCCTACTGTACCCGGCGGTTCTCAAGCACTCCGAATCTAGTTTTGACGGCCGCTGCTCATTCTATGGGGAGGCGGCCGACACCTTTAACATGGTTTGTGCATGCAGGCAAAATCCTTCTCTCCCCTCCCCCCTATCACCCCTTCTCCTACCCGAGAGGACTGGGAGGCGGCTCTGCTCGGCTGCCAGGAACTATCGACCCAACAGGCCCTGGTTCGGTGGACTTGCGCAGCGGTCAGGACCAACGGGGTCTCAGAATGCGGGACTCCGCCTTTTATTGTAAGGGGCGCGACCGACTAGGGGGCTCTCACCGAGCACCTCTCTGTATACAGATCTAAATAAATGCTTTTCACCACCTTCACCACCGCGGTCGGGTTCGAACCCGGGTACTCCGGATTAGTAGCTTAGCGTCCTAACCACTGAGCGACCGCGGCGGGACGTGAGGTCTAGGCCCAAAATTACTTTCGGAGCGCGAGACTATGATGCTTTTAAATCGGGGCATCACGTCCTGCATGCACAAGTGTGGCCGGAAACCGACCATTTGGTGCGGTCACAGGTAGTTTTGCCCAATGAAGCCCGTCAGCACTGTTTGCATGACGTTCTCCATCAATTTCACTATGCATGACGCAAGCGAAATTGGCCTTAGGTTGTCTCGTTGTGGGAGTTGGATATGAGTATAATGTTCGCTGTTTTCTATCGCTCGGGTAGCATTACCTTAATTCTAAACTTCCTATATATTCAGTTAAGAGTCTAATGAATTCATCGTCTAAATTCCTTGGCATCTTATTCGTGACTCTGTCTGCACCCGGAGCCGATTTCGTAGTCTGAAACTCTTTGACCGTTTCTTCGCCTCTTGCCGCCACTTGATGACGTCACCCATAGAGTGACGTCGTCAAGCGGCCATAGAACACAGCGCTGTTACACAGCAAGCTATTAAAATGCAGCGACGCATGAAGAAGTGACGGAAAAGGGAAGTAACAAAAAAGCGTGAAGGAATGAAAACAGAGAATGAAGAAATGAAAGGAAGAGGCTTTGAAGTTAGGAAGAGATGTAACGGACACAGGAAGGTAAATATGAATGATGCACGAAAGAAACCGCAATATTAACCAAAGACTCGGCTACTGATCCGGAGTTCCCGGGTTCGAACCCGACCGCGGCGGCTGCGTTTTTATGGAGGAAAAACGCTAAGGCGCCCGTGTGCTGTGCACTCTCAGTGCTTGTTAAAGATCCCCACGTGGTCGAAATTATTCCGGAGCCCTCCACTACAGCCCCTCTTTCTTCCTTTCTTTTTTCACTCCCACCTTTATCCCTTCCCTTACGGCGCGTTTTAGGTGTCCAGCGATATATGAGACAGATACTGCGCCCTTTCTTTTCCCCCAAAATCAATTATTATTATTACACAAGAAAAGGAAGACAGAAAGTAAGAAAAGGAAAGTAAGGAGTGAAAGTGCAGAAAAAAAGAGAGTAGATAAGAAAGATGGGAAGAAGAGAAAGGTGAAGTTCAAAATTGAAAGATAAAAGGAACGAAACAATCAAAGAAGAAGAAAGCAAGAAAGAGGAGGAGCAGAAAAGAAAAAGAGGGTAAGAAATGAAGATAGAAAGAGGGAAACAAAGGAAAAAAGACAAGAAAATGATGAAAAGAAGTTAAGAATGCATAAAGATGTAAGGAGATAAAACAAGAAACAAAGAATGAAAGAAAGGAGCGGTGGGTCATAAAGATTGAAAAAATGAGGGAAACAGTAAGAGATCGAACAAAAAGAAGGCAAAGACAGGATGAAAAATAGGAAACAAAGTTAGCATAAAGACAGGGGGAAAGAAGGAAAATTGTTTACGTAGAGATCGCGAGGTACAGCGCTCTGAACGCGCATTTTTCAATCCGTCAACTTGTTTCTCTCGCACGCAATGGAAACATTGCTGCTAGTCAACCTACTGCACTTGCACGCCGAAGAAATCAATGCACATGTCTGCCGTCGAAATACCGAAAATAAAACAGATACACGCTGGCACCCATCCTTTAC
Organism: Amblyomma americanum; assembly: GCA_030143305.2. NCBI lineage: Eukaryota > Metazoa > Arthropoda > Arachnida > Ixodida > Ixodidae > Amblyomma > Amblyomma americanum. The sequence continues at coordinate 146,138 of JARKHS020007175.1, read as the reverse complement.
TGACAATGCATCTGCGAAATGCATCTCAAACGATGCTGACGGCACTACAAGGCAGGGCTAAATTTTTACGCGACAAGTTCCACAGTACGCGCTCACGGCAGAAATGCTTACACGAATCGAAGAATGCTTTTTGTTTTGTTTTTAACTTTCGAAATGGCCTCCCAGTTCTCTTCTATTTTGTTTTCCTTCGGACTATTCTCAAAGCTTCCGCCACGTTTTCCTCACCCCGTTCCTTGCAATTCCGACTGTCGCGAATGCTACCCGACAGGCGTGTCGCTGTTGATGACAGGTAAATTTATTCGCCCATCCATGTTCCAAATCCTCACTTTCTTCGTTTACAGACAACACAGGCCCCTCGCATTCGTCGATGAGTGTTTTTTTTTTCTTTCTGTTCTCGTGAATCTGGGGCTTTCGGTTCCACGGTGCCTGTTTCGTTCAATTTTCAGTGTCGCGCCTCCCTCGTTCCTTCTTTCGTTAGTTTACAAAAAGCGAGAAAAACATATAAAAGCCACTCAGACAAATAGAGAAACTGTGGTAACAAACTTAACAGTTGCTTGAGACACGAAGAACGGCCAGGACTAAACGCTAGGACTAACAGCTAGCAGGCAGTGCTCGTCGTTGGCGTGGGTGTTGAAAACTACCGCAGTTTATACAAAGAAAATAAATATAAAACCAGGCACAGAGAAATACGAAGCGCGAGTTGAAGAAAAAGTCAGGCCGGCAGGAAGACGCAACGTTGTCTGTGCTAGAACACACTAAGGATGTGATGAATCAGCAGTTCATGGACGTCCAGATCGCGGCCAGGGAGGGAGACGTCCCAGAGGGACAGGTGTTGGTGGAAAAACAGGCGGAGGAAAAATGCCGCTCCGACAGATTGTAAACATCGTGATTCGCTCTGTCGAGTGTTTCCTAGAAAGTGTGGGCAATGTAGGAAACTTCGCTATTTTCAGATGCAACTCAAGAACGAAGCGACTTTTCCCCCTCAAAGGGGGACCCCCTTCCAGCCAGTGGCGTCGGCCGATTCTCATGAGCCTGCTAGCGCGACGATGCAGGGAGTGGCAGATGAAGGAGGATAGTTTCCTGCCTGCTTGATGGGGGATCGTTCACTCCCTGCATTGTCCGCCGCTCACTGCATTGTCACGCTAGAGGCTCATGAGAATCGGCCAAAGTCATTGGATGGAAGGTGGTCCTTTGATGCTGAAACGTCAGCTCCGTTCTTGGATTGCATCCGACTCGAGTTTTAGTAGGCAAGGGAAGAATCGTATTCAGCTGACCCAACCTCACGACACTATTGCTTGTAATGTGACCGTGTGAGGCAATGAGGTTGACAGTGTTTAGCACACATCGTCACATTCATGCAGCCCTGTGCTGCAGAGACGACAGAATGAATTCCAGTGTGCGAGGACGGCGTTTCCTTTGGTACCAGGATCCTGTTCAAAAGTGTTTCCCATGTGGTCCAACAAGTCCGCTTCGTGTTAACCAGTTTTTCTTTTGTCCGATAGGTTGTCCTCCTTTATTTAAACGAAGATAAAAGAACAAAAATATGAAGAGAATGGAGGCGAGGTGATCAGTATTATTATATAAAGTAATATACCGAATGATTCACACAAATTTTAAGAACAGGCGGGAGGAATGTTGTCTTCGCTTTTGGATACGGCCCTGCTTTGGGAAAAAAATTTATGGAAGCACTTAAGATTACTCACGTGCTGTGAATGCGAAAACATGCACGCATGCGGGTGTTCCGCTGAGTAGTTGGTGTAGTGCTGTAATGGAAGGGCCAGCGAAACTTATCTTAAGAGATCGACGATACCCAGACCCAACATGAGAGGCTATCAGTTTAGCGCGCGGGGTGCTGTGGCGCGGGGTTTTTTAATGAAGGGCCCAGAGCAGTAGATCTGTTCTCGCCGGCCTGAGTTCGACACCCACTTGACAAGAAATTTATTTTTAAAAAATGAATTTCTCTTCATTTCCTGATGATGTAGGCACTGCAGATGACGTGATTTGGTCACGCTGGTTGTGGGCCTGTAACTTGTATACGGAACGCCGGATTTTCTAACTGATGAGCCATATAATGCGGTCGCAATAAAAAAATTGTGGCTCCTGATGTTTCTTGTGCCGGGTACTGTATTTTTCTCTGCAGTAAGGACTGACATGAATTAAGGACAGGGCCTTAATCTGTTTGGTTAGTGAGTCCTTGAGTATCTTTTTGTTGTTGCAGACAGCCTGGGCTCACATGCAGAGAAGGTGCAGGAGAAATAATCAGCACTAAGTGCACTGCTGAGAACGTCAATATTGCTCTAGTAAAAGATCGAAAATCAACAGTGATAAACTTGCTTGCACCTAAAGCAATGGAGTCACCGGATGGGCTGTATTTTTCTTGCAATTAGCTCGAAGCGAATTAGTTCACGCGATTTCGTGTATGTTTTTACTTTTCATCAATCCCTTATTGAAAAAATTTTCGCTTGATGCCCAATAAAGCAAATACATAAGGCATATAAAAGATTCCTGCGGTCGATGACCAGGAGTGAAGGAGCTGGTTGAGTAACGAGAATTTTTTTTTTTTAAAATAGATGTGTGTCCTGCACATGTTTTCTTGTGTGCACTCTAGCCATCCTTTCTAAGATACAACCTGGACTCAATTTGGAAACTCTAGATTGCCGAAACAACACTTTCGCTCTTTCAGTGCTTGGATTCGTTTGGTGTAAAGATTGCGCCACCAGGTACAGCATATACGTTTGCTCAATGTAAAAAGAAAAATATAACGAACAGTTAGCGAGTTGAAGGAGCATGGCCTTCTCTTAAGGGAGCCGCCAGCAGTGAACCAAAAACGTTGGACTCACGGATCTAATCACGAAGTTTCGATGGAAATCTTGTGCGCGATGAACAGCTGCAGAACCTAATTGGAAACTGGGTATCAAGAAGTGACAGACACGGTCGGATTTTTACGCTGACGAAACCTTCAGTGAAGGATCGCAGTTTTCTTAGCTGAGTGCATTCAACCTTAATTTTGCTCGAAGAGGCTGCTTTAGCTCGGAAGTTCGTTTATTCTGCTGAAGAAGCAAAGGCTTCACTTAGCTCTAGATTCTCCGAATATTCAGGGCCACGTCGGCAGAATTATTTCTCACTCCTCGACAGTAATCAGCGCTTCATTTGGTGCACTCTTGAGAAGTGTCATGTCCCTAATTACAAACAAGTCAGATCGCGTGATATATTTTGGCGTAAAATTCTTTGCGTTTTTCGAAAAGTTTATGCTCCATTCTTGGAAAAATTACAACAAAGATGAGCCTTGCGAAAGAAATGCCCACCCTGCCGTAACTCCCCTGCATCCAAATACCTCGCAACACCACGTACAGAGTCGATCACACTTGTCTAGACCGCTCGAGAGATGCCATCCGCGAAATGAGGCGACATTCTTAAGCAGATATTTACTTTCACTGATAATGCTTGCGCTGTAGAGCAGCCGAATAGACAAATGAACCTCACAGGCATCAGCGCCTTAATGCTAGCAAAGCAGTTGCGAAAATATTTCACTTCATTTTCTCCGCAGCACATCGCCCGAGCGCTCTAGACAAGTGTGATCGACTCTGCACTAATTCAGGTTCACTCACACCGTGGCTACACTGGCATCAATCGTAAGTGCATTATTTATTCATTGGCCCAGCTTGATCACCCGTCTATCTTGAGCACTTACTAACGCAGAGGCAGATGAAGCATTGTCTTTTAACTTAACGAAATCCGGGCTAAGAAATCACGCTCTACCAATAGACGTTTTTAGCACACCGAACACGTATTAGTTGAGATAATAATAACAATACTAATAATTTGTTTTGGGGGAAAGGAAATGGCGCAGTATCTGTCTCATATATGGTTGGACACCTGAACTGCGCCGTAAGGGAAGGGATGAAGGAGGGAGTGAAAGAAGGAAGGAAGAAAGAGGTGCCGCAGTGGACGGCTCCGGAATAATTTCGACCGCCTGGGGATCTTTAACGTGCACCGACATCGCACAGCACACGGGCGCCTTTGCGTTTTTCCTCCATAAAAACGCAGCCGCCGTTTTGTTATTAGTTATACTTTATTATTAGTTTTATTATTATTCATTAGTATTGGTTCAGATGTATACTAGTTTACCGAGGCCTCCTGATGAAACGCAGTGGCCCCGCCTGGTCCTTCTTCCCCCCGTACCACTGCACGTGCGCAGGAGGCACCCGCTATACCGGTATATGTGTCCGCTAATAAGTCTCTGGTAGCTAGAAACATCTACCATAAATTTAATTACTTTTGCAAAGAAAAGTGCTAATTTCAAATTTACGCCCCCTTTCGGGACCTCGTGGTCGCTGTTGACATGAAATGTGTGTTGTGTTGTCTTGGGCTTCATGGCGCATAGGCAACTGAGGCCATCATACGCCCAGAACTAGGTATAGGGATAGTCTTTTGTTGGATATTATAGAAATGTAAGAATCATTCCTGGTGTAGAGGTCCTCAAACGTTTATACTACCCAGTGAACACATACACAAATTTTAGAAATGGCTACTAGTAAAAGCTTTAGAGAGGGCTGACATGAAATGATGTCAAGATGTAGCAATGTGAGTCATCTGACCAATCATCATTGGTCTGGTTACTGACAACTCAGAAGAGTCATTTAAATATGTCATATCGTTGTGGGATCATGTGACTTATTTATTATTGTGATTTTATATATATTGTTACAAACCGGTTGAATGAGATGGCCTATCTATTTATTCACGTGACGTTTTGACCACGTCACAGTAAGCGAGAGCCCTGAATATTTTTTATCAAAGCGCTCGTTTCGCTTCGAGATATTTTTTTCTTGATTTCGTGGTGATTTTAATGCGTAAATTTCGTGTTCCCTCCTCCTCTCTCCAGAGCGCTTATTGGTCTTCACGCCCAAAAGGCACCCGGAGGACAAAACAAATTTAGCCTGTATCTAAAAGCTTCTCGACGCCCATCAAGTAATTTTTTATTAATTTTATACGACTACAAAATCTCTTACTGTTAACAATAAATATACTTACTACCCCTCCCTCTATGCCAATCGCAGAACCAGGCAAACCAGAAATGATAATTTTAATCTTTGTATCATTTAAAATGTGTAGAGAGCAAGAGAAACAGGCTTTACTGGAGGAAAGATTTTTAACTCATTGCACAAGTAAAAAATTAATTATTCTTGGAGTCACGAACTTACACGAGAGTGACATTTTCTTCAAATTGAAAAGAGCTTTCAACATTTATTTCTTCCTCTATGTATACCTATCATGATAGACGTACATGTTCTTGTTTGTATTGTACCGCTCACAAGCCTCACTGGGTACCGGTCCAAACATCTGAGTAAAAACTTTTTTTGGCTGTAATTCAATAAAAGTTTCTTTTTTCCTTGTTCTGAAAGCAAATTCAATAGGTGTAAAAGCCTTACGTGGAGCAGCCACTGCTGGTCTTGCGAACCACTACGACTGTAATTGCCATTTATTCTTTTTTTGCACACTTTGTTCTTTGGTTCGTTCGTGTTACCATCACAGATTTTTGCTTTCCTTCTAAGCCCGAAGGAAGCGCTAAAACCGGTGAAAAATTCTCAATAACCTAAACATTTGAAGAAACAGGGGTTTCAGTAAACTGCACATAAACGTGCGACAGCTGCTGCTGCTTTCGCAGCTTTGCTTCTCCTTTAGGCGGATCGTGATAGTTTCAGTACAGTGCTAGGCGCAGGTCGCAGACAAAAGATGTTTCACTTCCTTGTTTAAAAAAAAAGAGAGACGGGTAACATAGCAAAACAAGAAGTCGGCTTTGCCAAGGGAACCGTAAACATGCCACTTATACGACCCGCACGGTCGCTTAAGAGTGTCTCTTGAATGTGTCCCTGATTAGCTCTGCAGGTGGCGACACCAGCAACAACGGCATGAGAGAGAGAGAGAAAGAAAAAGAGAGAAAGAAAAATCAAACGAAGAATAAAAAAACGAGGGTCAAATAAAAGTAATAGGAGAAAGAGGAGAAAGTCGTTTCGCTGCGCGAATCGCTCATCATGGGGCTGAAGAAGCGTCTGGAATATTAGATGGGATTATGCGTAAGGTTACGATGGCAGTAAAAAGGGAAACGTTGTTCTGCGAAAAACGGTTTTCGGTGTGTCTGTTCCGGAGATGGCGCACCGGGAGAGGAGATAGAGTAGAAGGAAAGGTAGGGAGGTTAACTGCAGGAAAAAACCCGGTTTGTTCAACTTCACTGGGGAGGAAAGGAATGAGGGGATGTAAAAGTGAATGAGAAAAGGGGGTAACCGTAAAATAAGAAAGTACGCGAGCAGTAAAGTCACAGCCTGTCGTGCAGGCCCGACGGCACGCTGTGGTGGCAAAGTAATAATCACCTCATTTTGCCTGCCATGTGCGCATTTTCTCGTGATCTCGAACACTGCATGTTTCGCACCTTTATTCAGGTGCCGACGCGTGTGGAAAAATAAGTTCGAATAGTTTCAAACGCAGTATTCTTTATGAGCACGTACCGGCCGACCCTGTTTCTCTGTGTCCTGGACGGATTCACCGACTCAACCCCGCTTTGCTATGTTATGCCACAGCCTTCCTTTGGTGAACAGATATGCGGGCTTCGCATCGACCCTAATGCCTTCTCTCAGTTCGGCGCGAGCGACAGCTGCTCCCACAATCCAGCCAAATGGGCGCATATGCGATTATCGTGGATGAGTATCCTTTCTCTTCGACGGAGTTCGTTCCGAATCCCACGAGGCCTCTGGCCAGATGTTTCTGTGTCGTAAAGAAGCCAGGGGCTGTTTTTCAGTCTTGCTGTATGCTTTAGCGAGCAACAAATATGTGTGCACCGTTTGGTGCTGCACTTGCGAGCCTAACTTGCCCAAATTTGTAGCAGCTGTGGCTTCGCGCTTGCCCAACTTCATCAGGGCTGCGCTCAATTAGCAAAATTGATCATGCTGACAATGGGGTGGATCATCTCAGAAAGGCGTGGAGGAAGAAAATGAGATCAAGAGCTTGAAACAACTCACAGAAAAGGAGCTAGGATCTATACTACAGAACTTTCGTAGACAAGTTTTAAGGCAAAGAAGAAGCCATTTGGCTAGGGGTATCTAGGAATTACAACAAACGTGAAAATGCCGTAGCGACACGTGTATCAATACACCTTCCGTCTATTTTCTACAGAAATAATTTTTTTAAACACACTTAGGCTCACCCAACCACGCAATAGTCTGTCAAGAAGCGTATAAGATTGGGCAAGTTGGTCAGACATGCTTAAGGGAATACTGGCGCAGCATCAAGTGACTAGGACAGCATGTGGCGCTTGTGTGTGTGTGTGCTCTCCTGCTGTGCTGTCACTTGATGCTGCGCCAGTATTCCCTTAAACAGTAGTCTGTCTGCACATTCATTGTTTTTATCTCTCACTGTTTGACCTGTTATAATCGTTGTTTTTCCCAGCGAAAAGATGTTTTCGAGAGCTGTAGCACGCCGGTAGTTCAGTCCCACCACAGGTGCGCTTGCCTTGCCTTTCCGCGTGCCTTACTGACCGAACTGCCAAATGCGAAAGACGGGGGACGGACGTCGCAGTAACCGACGCCCCGGCACAGACTTTCGTCATAAATTGACCAAAGTCGTGGCATCGGCCAGGTGGGCGTCTCTCCGTATCTTCGTTCCGAGCGTACCCCCCAACGTCCGCGCTCCCCGTTCTCCCCCGGAGGAGGCTTGCATGCATTCGTGCCTTCGTTCCCCTTGTTTCCCTGCCCAGCCCTCCCGAAAGGGTGCATTCTGGAGGAAAAGGCAGCCTCGGCAAGCAGGAGGAAAGACCGCGCTTTGATCCGCGGCTGCTCATGGCTCATTTGCTGTCGACTCGCCGACGCCGCTGCCGGCCGGCTTGACCGACCCTGGTGCCCTGGAGGGTGTGGGGCGAGACTTAAGAGCGGTTGACTTCGTTAAGTGGACCTGTTCACTTGGGCACCACATTATCCCGATTGCAATCTCAACGCTGGGCTAGGCGGCTAGGTCTAGCGATTGTGTTGTAGCGTTGCAACCGCTCGCCGTAAATTTATTCAAGACTCTTGATCATTGTTATAAAACAAACGTGCTGAATTTAGTGAGGGTCACTCGTTACACCTCTTCGAATTTCTTTTGTGCGAAGAAGGCAGCGGAACCCGGCCGGTTCTTGGATGTATGCGGCAAACAGCAGCGGCAATGCCACCACGGTGACAGCTTTTCGAGAGAGAGAGAGAACAACTTTATTGAAAATGCCTGCAGAATCGGTTAGGCTCCCTCCACGCAGGGAGGACAAGCTTTTACCGCGACGCGGCCACTACGTCAGTCTCATGCGTTGTGCTCCTCGAGGTCTTGGTCCCTCGCTACTTCCGCGGGTCCGAGAGGGCCGCCGCCCCCTTCCTGGGGGTGCTGTCCACCTTCTCCTCGGTTTCGCTCGGTCACTGCCTTTCTAGAGATGCCGAGACCTGCTGGACGGCCTTGAGTTGTGTCTCTTGATCATAGCTCCTCGTTGCAGCCTCTAGCTGCGACAGCTTTTCGCTGAATGGTTCGTGTTCAGCAAGAGCTTAGCCGCTGCAGCTTTTGCAATTTTTGTAGCTTTCCGCATGTGGGTTGTCTCTTTATTAATAGAAAGTATCCCGCAATTATACCCGAGCAACTGGCCCCCAGAACACTTCGTTAAAGGCCAACTCCGGCGATAATTTATGTTCACGGATCACTGCAGTATCTTTGGGACATGTTTTCTGTTATATTGTGACCTTGTATGCAAAGTTACACGGTCTGACGACCATCATTTTTCGTGGAATCCGATTTTAAAGTTATCTGCTCGTGAGCGAGAAACCATGTCCACATCACCGCGATTTCTAACTGGCCACCCTGGGTCTTCCGCGCTTGTTACGTCACTGGACGGATGCTTGTTTTGGCACGACTGCTGTACGCCGGCTCTTTCATTGCTAATCGCCGAGCAGATACGCGGTTCAGCGCTTTGCGGAAACACGTGCAATGGGTGGATATTGGTGCTCTGCTGTTGGCTGTGCAGAGCACGCAGGGAAGACAACTGGAGTCAGCTGCCAGCGTTTTCACTGTGATGCGGAGCTTGGCGAGCGGTGGATAGCTGCGATTCGCCGCTTACGTTGGTCGCCGAGCGAACGGTCACGCGTGTGCTCCGAGCAATTTGCGGCACAATGTTAAAGAGACAATGTGCACCTCAAGGAAGCTTTGGGCATCCCGAAACCCTCGTTACAGAGGCTGTGAAACCGGACGCCGTGCAAACAATGTTCGCATATAACCAGCCTTCAAAGCTGCCAATTGTATGAGGCGCAGCTACCAAGCGAAAGCAGGCAGCGGTAAGTCGGCCTCAAAACTTTGATTTACTGTAATTAATCTGTGATATGAACCATGTTAGTCAATAATATTAAAAAGTTTGTGCGTGTGTGGACGAATTGTAACGTTCGTGACGGTTCTTGGTGGCAGCGGTGGCGGTGTTTATGTACTACAAATGGCATATCTCTGCACTGGCCTATTAGCGAACGCTCGGCCCAAGTCACAAAATCATGCTCGCACCAGCGAGTTGGTATCGGCAGTCTACAGTAGGGCAGTGTATTGTTTAGTTTCAGGTACGTTGAGCGGCATGGGTCTTAACGGTCTTTAGCTTCCCAGTCTTTTCTAGAGCAGGAATGCGTCGTACCTCTTAAGTCATGAAGATCATCCTCCGTTCTTTCTACTCAATTCCTATGTGTGTATTTTCTATGAGCACATAAGATTGAGTGATTGATTGATTGATTGATTGATTGACTAATTTGACTGATTGATTCATTTAGTTGATTGAATGATTGATTGATTGCACGACGAACCGATTGATTGATTGATTGATTGATTGATTGATTGATTGATTGATCTCGATCGATCGATTGCAGCGCGTTCTTTATTTCAAGCAACATTCAGCACATTGATCGAAGCACGTCTGCGGACATCTGGCCTCATCGTTATCACGGTGATCGAACGGGGTGCTGATTCATTTGGCGCCGACTGCCGTAAACCTTGGTGCTCGGGTCTGCCGTCACAAATTCCATGAGATTTGCCGAGGACAAACCGACGGCAGCGCTGTAGTGGGTTACTGGGAAGACCCGGTCGACGTACGTGGCCGGGCGGAGAACAATAGGAAGTTCTCCGAACTTTAGCCCACGAAGCTCCGAATATATGTGTGCTTAGCGGATGCCAGACTTCAGCAATGACGGCACATCCCTTTCTCGAGGTCACTGCTGTCAAACTAGCGTTTGAATGACGGGATTAGCCCAGTGCTGGTTGCGAGGTGGCGGAATGGAGTCTACGTGTCTCTCGGTCAATACACAACATAGGTGCAATAGGGCTAACAAGCAGAACTACGAGAACTGCGCAGTTATTAATTCCTGCTCAAAACATCATTGTTACGCATTGTTTCTATCATTGAAACGTGTGCTAATGCTAATCGCAAGGTACTGTCTTTTGTTTGTCAATTTTGTGCGAAGCCTTCGTTATTGTATCGTAAACACAAACACAAGGCCAAGGGTTGCGGTATGGGAAAACAACAGACGCCAGCAAAGAAGTTGTTTTCCGTCGTGTGTATGTTTTCAAAAGAAAAGAGCGTGATGTTTCTTTAATTCTGTGAGCGTTCATCAGCTCAAATTAGTTGGTGCGGGAGATCAGAAAATCGATTGCTAGCACTCAACATAATGAAATCCGGCCAGCGTGTTTATAGAAGTTTGGAAACAAAGTTGCTCTTCTTTGGCTTTGTGCATTTCGTTCGTTGCTTCATTTATCTTGGCCCAAATCGCCGTTGAAAGAGCTTATGCAGGGTTTTACGAAACGGAAAACAGAAATAAGGTGGCTTTCTTAAAGAAATTCTGTGAGAATTATAGATGCGCGAGGCCATGTGTATATTGGGTTGGACCGTTTTCAGGGGCTTGAGTAATTGCAAATATTAGATAACAAGAAATTACATATCTGGAGCAAGTTTGACCTTTTATCGGGTTGGAGTACTGCTAAGCACGAGCGTTAATCTTATGCCCAGTCATGATGAGTAAAAATCGTAGCGCCTTCTGCCGTACTCAATATCTCATTCTGCTTGCATTGTTTCAACATTTGCTTATTTGTAAGATTTATGTTTGCTAGGTTTCATGACGGTCGTAGCCGCTCTGTTTTATCAGGCAAGCAATTTTCTCAAGTCTTCAATGAAGTGGAGCTATGTTATGAAGAGAATCCAGCTCTGCGTTCGCCTTCCGGCAGGAACGCGTCGTAAGCTACACAAGATGGTGGTCTGTGGTTGTATTTCTGTAGTAAGAAAGTCCGAGGGCAGCACGCATTAACCCATAGGTTCTTCTAAAAAAAAAACGATTGCAGCGGCTTACGGGGTAACAACTGTGGAAGCATTATTTGCAAAGCCGTTATGAACAGAAAAAGTTGAACTGTTTTTCATCACTTGAGCAGGGAGATTAAGCACACAAGTTAATGGAAAAGAGCTGCTTTTTATGGAAACAAGGAGCTTAGGGGGTGCCTTTTTTTATTTGTAGTTTTTCATTAATAGAACATTAATAAAAAAAAAGAAAAATAACCCTTTGCCACCGGTGGGACCCGCACCTACGACCTCCGAATTTCGCAACCGGTGCTCTACCGATGCTAACAAAGTGGTGCTATATAAAGTGCGCCATTTATTAACATTAACCTGCGCTAGTTCTTTCCGTAGCAAAACTTTTTTAGGCTTCAACCTTCAGCACTTTTTCTCCAGGTTTTTTTAGTTAGTTGCAAGAGGCCGTAACATTTTTTCTGATTTTTTTACCCCATCGTTCAAAAAAATCGACAAGCCAGGTCTGAAAGTCTTTTGAGAGGTGTTCTTAAAGGCGAAGAATCATGCGCCAGATACTTAATCGCCGTAGTGGCTGCAAGGCAAATATTTATTCAGAAAAGGAGGCTTTGAATTCCCTTGGAGAACCGTTTACAGCGCAAAGTTTGAAAAAGCGTGGCAATTCTTTCCAACCTGTCGCACCTTGCGGGCCTAAATGGCGAAAGAGAGAAACTCATTTGCTCTTTTGCTCGCTTAGTACGCCGGGAAAGGGCGATAACGCCGCAAGGAACCGAAAGCATTAGTTTGGCGTTTTTTTTTTTTTCGCTAGAGTTGCGGTGGTGAAACCTGACGGACATTTTTCTGGCGAGCACTTCAAGGTAGACAGGCCTGGGTACTTTGAAGCCATACTTTTGCGACATTATCGAATTTATATTCTTTTCTTCTTTGAAACAGTTCCTTTAAAACATTTTTGGTCGAGTATTTACAATGTGCTCTATGTTCCTAGCAAATGCCTCAGACCAAAAGACCGATATGTTATCCCCCGTTGCCACCCTCGATATGGTAGATGAAATCGTACCTACTCTGTAAAATCGTGTAGGAATAGATTAAGCTCAACTTATTTTGAAGTAAAAACAAAAACAAAGCGTAAACTTAACAAGTTACTATGGTCATGTGATATGCTGTTCTCCTAATTCAAATGTTTTTATTAGTTTGTACAGATTGCTTGCTAATATTTCTGATGCACCCTTCTCATTGCCATTGCTCTGAGATGTTCCGTTTTGCATAGAATTTTTATATTTTGTTACCATCACCATGCTTTGATTTTCATCCCTGCGAACAGTTACGTGACGCGCTGTTTAATTGTCACCTACGTTCCTGCAATGTTATGTACTTCCAGGGCTTTAGGGTGCTTTAATTCAGTTTTCTTTTTGTAAATGCTCTTTAGTGAAATGGGACGACGACGTTTTCATGTGGTGTACGCTTTCAACAATTCCGGTTGTTAAGTTTGTGCTCCCACAACTGAGTCTATAGTCGCGTACAACTTAAGTCTGCAGTGAAGGTCTGCCCCCATTCAGGACCGGCGCACAGAATTCCTCCACGACAAAAAAAAAAGCAGTCCGTTGTCAAAACTTCTCTTGTTTCCTAAACCAGAAGCTAATCACAAGAAGAAAAATTATAACCTCTAGAATTTTCACACCTCGATTGTTTAATAAAGTCAAATATTAAAAAGTTGATTTGATTTCGTTTACAGTTGTGATTGGCGAGTTAAGTAATACAGGACGTTGCGGACGGTGGCCCAGTGTTAACAACTGCTGTTTTTTAAAGTTGTATCCTACTATTGGGAGATGGCTGGCAAAGCAATTTAGGCGCACAGGCTTTGATGCGCTCGCCTTATTACAGTGTACTACTTCCTCTGGTTTTCGTCTTAATTAACTGCGTTTAGGAATACGTGAAATACTCTCTTGGGTTTACGACTTAGTTATGCCGATATGTCGAAAAATCAATTTACCATCATGCAGTTAGTTAAACACCTTGGAGCAAAAGAACACAGAAATTCTTTATTTATTATAAACAGAAAAGCAGATGAGCCCACAGCATCCGACTTCCAAGACCTGTTACTGCCGCACGATTCTTCAATTAATTTCGTAGCTCAGTAAAGCGACCTCTAATAACTTATTGATCGTTGTAAGTGATGGATAACAGAGTTATTTAGGCAAGTAATGTTGAGGAAAAAATAAATATTATTACGCCTAATTTTTTTCCAGTCCCGCAATAGGATCAGTACAGGATAACGAATCTGTGAGGCACACTCTGACCAGCAGGAAGCCTGTTTTGGTAGCAAGGAGAGTCTGTCGATGCCGTGTACCACCGGCACTTTGTTGTGTGGGGGCTGATGGGAGACGACAGCTCGCAAACAGCACTTTAGCGAAGATACCACCAACCAGCTCATATTTTACTTTGGTCGACGACCCGGCGTGGCTGTCTTATGATAGCGAAAGCAAAGCAACCGACAAAATCACTAGAGCGCTCTTAGTGCAGATAAAAATTGACTGGTGCGTTGCGTAGCGCCCGAAAATCGCTAATTTGTCAATAATTTGGTAGCTGTCTTGTCTCTTTCACCTTTCGCTGCACTAAACTTGCGCACAGATGCTTAGTGGCTGTATAAAAAAAATACTCTTAAACAATCAGTAAAACAATGCTTGAATCTCGGGGCTGTACCTCTGGACCTTGCTGTACTTCCTTCTGTAATCCGGCGGGCATCAATATCTGTACACTCCTTTCTTTTCTTTCTTATTGTCAGAATCCAGGCTTTCGCAACGAAAAAAAAGTAGGCTTGTATTTGAAACTGCACCTTTGCACTCTGGGAAATTGGCCACCTGCGTCACAGCTGCAGCAGCCAATCCTTCCTCTAGTATAATGCACGCCAGTCGAACGGTCACCTTGACAAGCAACAAAGAGATATATAAGCGTGTACCCGTGTTATTCCGTTCCCCCTGTCTCTTGCAGTTTTAATGGCTTCCGAAACGTTTCTGGCACTACAATCTGCCATGGATTTCTTCGCGACAAGCTTGCAATGGATAAGAAAAGCAATCTAGGCAGGTCTTTCTCGATTATTTTTTTTCTTTTCGTGAAATGCGCCTTTCAAATCTCCACTTCCCACTTAAAATCGATCAGAGCATGTGTATTCCTAGGCCGCTGACAGGGCTTTCGCCACCTTTTCACAAGCCGGCCGTCTTTTCGGCCGCAGCCGGTTGCAGGGGATTCCATTGCTTATGCATGATTTTACCGTTCTTTTCCTACGCTAAACGGGAAGGTGTCGAGCGGGCTTTCGCACTTTAGCATGTGTTACTCTTTAGGAAAGCAGGCCTAAAGAAACGACACCTACTGTTGTCTGTATAGACATTTTATAGTTATCGTCCCGTGGAGGAACAACTACTTTTACTGAATGGTTTTTCTAACACCTGCGCTGTCTACTTCGCTTCGATATTCATTGGTGCGGACAATTAACTTTTTTTTTCAATTGTGCCCGGTCAATTATCACAGTTTCTTTTACGTTGTCGGTAATCGCAGGTCCTTGGCTTAACCTTCCGTCAACGAATTCGGCGGACTGAAATTTGGGAACGAAGCAAATGATTAATCAGTTGTTTTATTAGTCTTTTAGATAGCGCGAAACTTGGTGATAGTTTAAAAAAGACAACACGGCTCAAAAATCTGTTTCCTACTTACGACTGCTGAAAAAGGAAACCTACATAGTCTGAGAATTGTGAGGTTAGCAGCCGGCAAGGTGTGAGTTTTCGCAGAAAAGAAACAATGACCTATGAAATGCGATTTAATTTAGTACGTATCTATGGATGAGCCTTTTACCCTTCTTATTCTATAGAGATGTCCTGAGGTATAAGGACCCACGGCAATACCTTCCATCTTTTTTTTTCAGGTGTTAAAGTGCATGTTGCTGTTATGATACTATTGTAAAAACATTTAGGCGATCCTCGGTGCATCGTTTGAATGCTTTAGCAGCCAAATTTTCGGTATATCCGCAGTTGACACACCAAAGTTTCTTATATTCGAGGCGGTACAATCAGGCTTGGTATATTCGATGTCAACCTACTAAGTTCGTTATATACGAGGTCCAGAAAAAAAAGTTAACTCCTAGGTGGCATACTCAGGTTCAGTATATTCGAGGTTAATACCCAAGTTGGTTATATACCAAGCTAACACACAATAATCGCGTGAAAATTCTTTATACTTACTTAGTTGTATCTATTAGAAACTTAATACATGCAGAATAAAATATTTGAGAAATAATTTATTTCATCTTGGCCTGCATAATATCACCCTTACTTCTATACAATTTTCGTTATTCCATAAATCAAGCGTAATTACTTCAACTTGTCCTAATTTAACTGCATTTTATATTATGCAATTCAAGTAATCTGGCTGAATTGAACTAACCAACAAACCGGTTATACTTGCATATTATATTACACACGTCGAAGTATTCGACTCTTTACGTCGTCAAAGGGATTGATTACCACACGCAGACTTCGTCTAGTGCACAAATACGAACACATACACACTCGAACCTTCGTTGTTTTCTTTTGTGATTCACCACATTTCCCGTTTAACGATGGGCCCTTCGATTGGAGCGTTAGGATCGAGCGGCCGGTCGCTACTGGCTTTCCCGGTGAGTAGGGGTAGAAGGGGGCTCAATAATTTCGCGGTGAAGACGAAATTATGTGGTGCGCCTACGCCATAAAGAAAGCGTGCGCGGTCCACAGCGGCCACTCTTTGTTGCTCAGCGTCCAATAAACGGCGCCGCATTCCACTCCACCCAGTTGTTATTCGCTCATCGAACGACGGAAAGAATGGCTGAATCGCACTACCTCTACTACCTTTCACGAGATGCCGCTACTCGCCTTTGCAGTGCTCGTCGCCGAAGTAGGCACGAAAAAGAGTGGCCGCCTTGAAACGACCGCGATTACGCTTGCAGCACCCGCTATTCCTTCCCTTCTCTCTCGCTTCCCTCTCTGCTGTTCGCGATCTATTCCGGCAGCCCACTATTAAACATTCTGTGCGATACTGAGTAATGAACCGTGTTTTTTTTCTTGGTGTTTTTTATTTATTTAACGTGCACCTCAGAAGCGAATATCTAAGCGCTGACTGTAGAATCCATGAAAAGCTGCTCGCCGCAGCGTGCGCTATATGAGTATCATCCCGATCGGCGGCCGTTCGTGTGTAGTAATGATGCACAAAACCGATGGCGATATTAAAGCTATTAAAAAGCTATTAAAAACGGGAAGCTATTTATTCCTCGAACTGATCGTTGCGAGAGTACTTCCCTTACAAAAATGGTCTGTAAGCAGTCTATAGACTGTCTATAGACAAAAGTCTACTAGAAATGTATGGCCGTAAACCTGTAGGCTGTCTACAGGATTTGTATTGCCTGTCCGGTTATCTAGGGTTTGTCCATAGAGAGATTGTAGACTTCATAGACAGAAGTCTATGGGCAGCCTTTAAACTGTCTAAAGAAATCTTTGGAAGGGTTGGGCTTAAGTATGGTACTGGAGATGAATAACCTTGTATTGCAAAAAATCAAGAGAATGTTAAGAGGGTGGTTAAAGGTGCTCTCTAATTAGCCGCTTCACATGTGATGCTCAGGAATTTTCGCGCACACATTTCCCAAATATGCTTTCTCCTGGTTTGAGACCATATGTTTTGAAACTGTTGGCGGTATTTTTGTGCATTATTTAATCAGTAGGAACCCCATATTTTCGCTGCGTGTTTTTTTTTCCCTCGAAGAGTTGAGGCTACGTTGAAATCACGTGACTCATACAGAATCAGCGATGTAACGGGTGTTTCTTCGTGTACTGCACTGTCGTGTTGCTTTGTTTGTTGTTGTTTAGAACTTGCATGTAAATATGAACCCGGAATGATTTCACTTAAGCCTTGTTGAACATCGTTGCTCATGCCATCCTGTTCTATTCTTTGTCCATGTCTCTTCTGCGCTATTTCGTCGACCAGAAGGTACGAAAAAGGCCGGACGTTTATTTTAGAACCTGATTAACTGTAGCTTGCATTAGCGTAACTACTGCTGCCCCATTTCATTAAGATCCCCATATTTCCGTTTGGGTGAAGCGGGTCGAGGGGATGTTTATTCTTGAATCGAGGGGCCATTAGGACCCTGGGGCACTCTTAGTAATGAAGATTGAGACAACTGGTGCCTATAGCCGGAAATTGCCTTGATAGTTGTTCGGGTTTTCATTTTTTACTTCCGTTTTCTTCTGGCATACTGGGCACGCTAGCGTCTTTTCTAATGTTTTATTATATATAGTGTAGTCAGCGCTGTCATGACCAATATTTGTGGACAAAAATCTTGAACATTTGAAAATCATAAAGTGCTTATATGCAAATATGGAAGGTATTGGTCCACTTTTCTGGTGTGTAGGAAAATCTTTCTTTCACAGTTCCATCGCTCGCATCAAGAAGCTAAGTCTGCCATAGAAAACCAATGGGAAATGCCTTTCTGGATAGCGAAAACGATAACAGCAAAGTATGCAAGCCTGCCGACGGGAGATCTGCGGATATATTGACAGTTGTAGTGAAATCTTACTGTGTTCGAAAAAATTGCGCTCATAAACTCTTTCCCGTTCAGAAATGTTTTCTCCACAATTATTGGCTATGGCTGTGCATTCTTCTTTCCTCTTTTTGTATTTTCTTGTTTCCGCGACGTCACCGCCTTTGTGCTTGCTGAACATTTTTTGTTTTTCGTTTCTTGACAAGATTTTTTAGGTTATCCTATTAATTCCACCTAATTACTCAGTTTCTTCGAAACTTTATTTTCACGCGCCCTTTACTTTGTGTCACAGCCTGTTCTCAGCGTCCCGGAAGGAAGAAGTGACAGGGAGTGATTCGGCCAGGATTCGCTTCTGTTCCTTTTCTGTGTTTTTTCTCATTTTTTTATACAAATTCTAGTCTTAGACACAAAATTATCCCACTATTCCTCCCGTTGTCCATGATTGCATTTGTATCCGCAATGCACCCTGGACAATCCCCCGCCGTGGACATGTTCCGTTTAGTCTGAGGACATCATCATCGTCATCGTCGTCTGGCGGCAGTCAGAAGAACGATGTCCCTTTACGACAAACTCTTTTTGGTGATAAATTTCGCGTAGAGGCAAAAACACGCATTAACAGCCACATTACAGCCCCCTACGTATATTTTACACGTTCGTTTAGCCTTGTTTTGCCGCTCGGTCCTTAGGACGCACAGCATTCACCAATGGTAGGGTAGACAACTTGGCCAGCCAACCATAACGAGGAGTCTCTTTTAGCGCTTTTAATTGCAATATATAGTTTATTAGACGACTGTGATGGGAACAAATGGCGTTGCCTTCGTGTTAGGTAGAAGCCTGAATCTTTGGGATTCCCCTTGTGTCGATTGAGAACATCATGCACATGTGTAACGCCAAGAAGAGTGATGTATGCCTGAGGACAGGCGTTCCTGAAATTGTGCCACCATTAGCGAAGACTGATTGTTCGCTGGGATCACAAGCCCGAAATGGAAACCGTCAGTGTATTCGAACAACGGGGTTGAAATTTTTGTCCGCACTTTCATTCCATTTTTGATGAATCGTGCCATTTACTCACAACTTCTTTAACCGCACATCCGACCCCATCTCATTTTTTCCCACGGAACGGGGGGGGGGGGGGGGGGGGGGCGGCAGTCTCAGCGGATCAGTTGTCCTGCCGGTCGTTTTCTCTGTGATGCACTTTTTTGTGTTTTCACAATTTTCCCCTCAAGCCTTATAATGTTTCTTTTTTTTCCATCAACTAGGCTTATCCCTTTGCATCATTAGAAGCTGTACCGTATTGTACATCCGTTAGTACGCTGAGGCACTTGATGTCATTGTTATTTCCTCCAAATTTGCCTGAATATGCTCCAAGCTGAGCAGCGGGTGCTTTACAGGAAATCTAATTTGCGGCTATTGCTTGCAAACATCCAGTAGACAGCGCATATACACTGTATATTAAGATAGGAATAACTTTATTCAAATGTCGTGGGGTGATTATACAGTGGAGTATTTTTTAGAGGTTCACATGACTCATAAAGAGATTGACTCGTGGAACTGGGGGCGCCCGAAAATGCATCCATAGTGGTAATCCCAGATAAAGTTAATAAATTGTCGGTGGAATGTGTACTGAAATGTTTATAAGGGGCTAACATAGCCCACACCATGAGAGCCATGTAGACTGCTTATTGGGACTTCTTGAGAAGGTCTAATCTATGTTTACTCTCAACGAAATTTCAATAGAAGGTCTATAGACAGTTTGCAGAATACCTATTAAAATGGTTGGTGTGGATACAATCCTGGTGATCTTGGCTTTGGCTGTTTTTCTCAAGCTCTCTCATTTAATCGCCCTAAAGGATTTGCACTTTCATTTCATTTTATTTTATTAACTTAAAGGCCCCAAAAGAAGGGTGTTACATAAGGGGTGGCAACAATTAAACGCACAGATTCACAATAACAGTGAAGTTTTTACATTTTCAGCGAAAAGACTTGGGCACAATTTTATCTAATTACACCCAGGATACGAACAGGCGGATTGGCGGCTAAAAATTCGAGCTAACGCATCCTCCGATTTCAAAGCCACTTAATGCGAAAGCGAACTGTGAGCGTATATTTGCCGAATGAGGAAAACAGATCACGACGATGGGGAAAGTTAACTGCTGCCTCGGTAAAAGGCTTCCTGGTAAATGTCTCCGAAGGTCCAAAGAGAACATCGTTCTGCTGCTTTATTTCACTGTTTGTCTTCCAGCTTCAGCCAAATCGATTTTGTCTCGAAATGGTTATTTACGATGTTTACGAGTACCGCACGGCGTTTCCAAGTTTCCTATTCTTTAGCCTAGATTTTTTTCCTACTTTTTTACTTGGCATTAGTTAAAGCGCAGTATTCTAAAACAGCGTGCGTTTTTCTCAAAAGCCGTAAATGTCTTCGATACGCTTACATTAAATCGTTCCCGACGTAGGTTCTTTGCAGTACACTTCCGAATAAACATATCTGGAGGCCACAATCGACTCTTAGTAAGCTTCGCCTGCGCAAGATGCACATGGCTTTCCATTCAGGATATTTTCGGTGTGTGCATGTGAATTTTTCTCAGCGCTCTTTATAGTTCCCTCAGTGCTGGGGTTTCAAAGGAATGGCCATTAGTTTCGGTCTCAACATTTCACTTCTGACACCTAAAGTATCAGCATTAAAGGCTTCCAGGGGATCCTTTTTCTTTCGCAGGCACTTTAATTTGTTCTTTTCTTCTTTTCCTATATCATTCTTGTTCGCAGAAGTTCATTTTCAGCGCTACTGCAATCACATTGAAGCCTAAGGAGCGGATATACCTCCTTCGGTTCATTTTATAGTGTTCACTCCAATGAAGAAATGCCTCTTGGTCACTGTAAGTAATCGGCTAGAAATAAAGCATGGATTAGTACAAATAATCGCCCACATTCCGCTTCCTATTTTTTTTCCCCGGAGTGTCTTAAAATGTGTATTATCTTTTTCGGACAGCTTCTTTTTCCAGCTCCTTTCTCCATGCAGAAATATATTAAGGTTGCTCCTGCCCATTTCTTCCGGCACATAGCTTTTTTTTTTAGGAGAAAACATGGGACACAGACAGTCTAAAGCTGTAAGAAAGGGAACATGGGTGCACGCGTTGCTTTGCGCCGCCAGCGCAGTCTAGCGGCTGTTTACGGCAGCGACAGACGAGAGCGCTTTCCAGCTGAGGCTCGCGTGAAACTTCGCCCAGCACATGTGCCAACCATTATAAAAATAAATCCGACCTCTCACTGCATTTCAGCGGCATCCCTGCGTGTTGCCTGAAGTGCGCTGCCGCTTTTCAAGCGAACGTTCTTTAAATAATGGTAAAAATGCCTGAGATGGCTGTTTTAATAACGCCGTTCTGTCGTACGCTGACGGACCAGTCAGGAAACACTCCTCTGTCTTTGTTCCCCAGACAAGACCGAAACACAGGATCGAAGGAAATCTATTGTGAAAAGCGGCCATTCTGAAAAGAAGAGATGTCACTCGTAATCTCCTGTGGCCCCAAGTGCCGCGTGCTATAAAGGAGTAGGAAAGGGGTTTCTCGAGCACACTCCAATGACTGCCGAACTCCAACCGCGTTCTATCGATGTCGCGTATTTCAACTGAGCAAAGGTCATGCCGCCACTGAGATATATCTACTCGATACAAACTTCACCTTCTTTCCTAAGAGACAGAGAGAGGGGATATTATTACAATGAGTTCTCGTCTTCGAGAGTCAGTTCCTCCAATTTTCCGCGCACAGCGGACAGGCAGAAGCTGGTATTCTGGGTAGATGAGGTACAGCCAGCGTTTTCATGACGCAATCGCGGCAGTGGTGGAATAGTGGCTGTTGCAGTGTATACTCAACCTTCCGAAATAATGTTGTAGAAAGGGTGGGGTGGAGGGGGCGAGGCTGGGGCGAGGCTGCGTAAGAGGTACAAGTTGGAGGCAAGGTACGCAGCTGGCCATACAAGACTGTTCTGGCTGTAAAAGAAACCTCGCCCAGCTTCGCGACGTTCGGGATCTGCACGGATGCACAGGATGATCACAGGAGCGGAAGAAATATATACTCGCCTTCCCCACAGACCCAGCGATGCACTGATCCGGCGCACTAAAGCACCTGCTAAATCACCCACGTTCTGTTGTGGCTGGTTTGTCGATCGCGCGACGACCGTCAGCGCGGCGTTACATTCAAAATCGCGTACTCCGCGTAACGATCTCTTGCTCTCGGGCGGTAAATTTCATGCCTACTGCACAACTGGAAAACTGTCGATTGCGTCGGTGCGGGCGGTGCAAGTGTGCAGTTTTCAATTCTCAGTTCTCAGTTTTCAGGAGAGTTCTCATGACAGGTTCTTCACAAATGAGAAGCTAGTTTGGGGAACACACTGGCAACGATTCGTCCTGGCCAATCCCCCGTCGTGGGTATGTGCCATGTCACCAAGGCAACACCAACAACAACAACGATTCGTTGAAAAGTGCCGCTTGGGCTTCTAAGGAGGACTGGGCAGTATCGCGCTTTTTCTTAACCGTCAGTTAAGCTCTTCGTAGTGCAATTATCAGACAACAAAAAATGCATCAAGTAGCCTATTTAGGAGTTCAATAGCAGATCACAGTAAATATAAATTACCTGTGATTAACAAAAAAAAGCAAGAAAAGAAAGTCGAATGGAAAGCAGGTTTACACATTGTCCCGGTTTTTCTGAAAAGCAGTTTGCGATTTATGCCATTTATCGCTGCGCTTACGGAAAAGAACTGGGAAGTGGCTTTGGAACTATAGGAATAAACATTACAGGCTTCTGATAGCCAAGAACTCTCTTTGTAGGAAAAAAGGAGAAAAATTGCCTAAAATGCAAACAGCTGTCATTCGTGGGATGTATTTGGATTTGGACTACCGGAAAGTGAAGAAACAGGAATGAATACAAAGTGTGACTGAACAAAATAGAAAAAGATGCACAGGGAAGCCGCTTACAACTGGAAAGTGCGGTTGGCCTTATCGCAGAAACTGGCAGGGAATAGCGATAAAGTAAGTCAGCTTACCTATTAAAACGAACCGCCTTGCATGAGCGGAAAAGGATGAAAAGAAACGGATTAAAACGTAATAAAACGACGAAAAGCGACAAATAAAGAAAGAAAGGAATAGAGAGGAGGAAATAGAATGAGCCTATTTTTGAGGAAAGCTGCCGCTGCCTATCTTTCTCCATGTGGAAGAGGCGAACACAAAAAAACTACCGCTTTTCCTGATAGGTGCTTTAAAAGCGCATACGAGTGATGTATATGGAGCTGTGTGGAGTCGAGTCAGCGCTTGCATGTGTCCTACGCTGACGACGCACAATGAACATCACCTCAGAGATGCTGTCTTGTCGGTGTTCTCAGCCTAACAACTGGAGTTACGTGTGAGTGCCTATAAATAAATAAATAAATAAATAAATAAATAAATAAATAAATAAATAAATAAATAAATAAATAATAAATAAATAAATGGTTTTTGGGGAAGGAAATGGCGCAGTATCTGTCTCATATATCGTTGGACACCTGAGCCGCGCCGTATGGGAAGGAATAAGGGAGGGAGTGAAGGAAGAAAGGAAGAAATAGGTGTGCCTATTGCACAAAGGCTATCACTGCATACGAACTCCTGTCTTAGGCCCACTGTGGTAGCCTCGCGTAGAAAAGCCGTTTATATAATAATAATAATAATTAGATTTCGGGGAAAGGAAATGGCGCAGTATCTGTCTCATATATCGGCGCACACCTGAACCGCGCTAATTGGCTAATTAAGCTAATTGGTTTTTGGGGGAAAGGAAAAGGTGCAGTATTTGTCTCATATATCGGCGGACACCTAAACCGCGCCGTAAGGGAAGTGATAAAGGATGGAGTGAAAGAAGAAAGGAAGAAAGAGGTGCCGTAGTGGAGGGCTCGGGAATAATTTCGACCACCTGGGGATCTTTAACGTGCACTGACATCGCACAGCAAACGGGCGCCTTAGCGTTTTGCCTCCATAAAAACGCAGCCGCCGCGGTTGGGTTCGAACCTGGGAACTCCGGATCATTAGCCGAGCGTCCTAACCACTGAGCCACGGCAGAGGGTAGCCTTTTACATGTTGCACGTTTCTGGGAGATGGTTCCGATGCAGCAGGCTTCTGTACAGGCGCAAGTGATACAAAATTAGTGGACAAACCCGGCCGCGGCGGCCGCTGTTCGATGGAGGCGAAACGCTAAGGCAGCCGTGTGCTGTGCGATGTCAGTGCGCGTTAAAGATCCCCAGGGGTTCGAAAGTATTCCGGAGCCGTCCACTACGGCACCTCTTTCTCCCTTCTTTCTCTCAGTCTCTCCTTTATTCCTTCCTTTACGGCGCGGTTCAGGTGCCCGCCGATATGTGAGACAGGTACTGCGCCATTTCCTTCCCCAAAAACCAATTTTCTTTTTTTTCATTTTTTATTGCTTTTAATTCGTGCGCCTACTAACTCGGACAGTTTGGCTCTGAACATTAAAATTACGGCGGGAGTTTTGAATTTTCGGTATACACCGTTGATTTCGGAAAGTCAAAGGAATTTCTCGACGCTAGTGCTCGAACTATTCCAAAAGACGTATCTTGTATTGCTTATATTGCGTAATTAACGCTAACAACATTTTCATGGACACGTTAACCGCTGTCTGTATTTTTCTCCCAAAATCACTGAGTTGCTCGGTCTTCGCTACTGTCTGCCGATAGAGAGCGGAAGCTGGTAAGGTGTCAGATACCCCGGAGCTTCATTAAAAAATGGAGGTGTTTAGTTAGCCTACAAAGAAGCAAAAGGTTATTTACACTAGACCATCAAGCTTGAAAATCCAGTAAGCCGATCGTTCACTCCTCCGGGATAAAACTGTCCCCCCCCCCCCCCCCCCCAAGGAAAAAGAAACTTTAGTGGCTTGACTTGGCTAACCCTGGAATTCAGCGAAAAGCAAGCGCGCTTGTAAGCGTCTGAGGCGCGTCAGTGGCAGCTTCGCTACACCGTTCTATATATATATATATATATGTTCCCACTCGACCACGTGGCTATGACATGGAATCACATGGTCTTATGACACCTCCATTGGATGTCATCACGCTGCTCCTCATCACCCCATCGGATGTCCTTAAGATCAAAGGTCATCCAATATCAAAGGTCAGAGGTCAACTAAAGATAATGGGTCATGGTCAAAGGCCAAGGGTTCGACACCGTAACTGTACCATGTATGGTCATACAGGGCTAACGTGGTTGGCCTGAAGGTCTTTGAAGGCCATTGTCTGGTCTACGCGACTACTGCTTTGCTTACCGTAGCGAAGCTTTCCGCTTGAAAAAAAAAACGCTAGAGATCCGCTTCGCGATCATACTTGGTAAACTTTCATCATTGTCTGCACGCCCATCAAGCGCTTGCTTTCATTTTTATTGTATGTTCGGCGCATTATGTTCGCACTCTCGTTACCGTCCTGTTTGGACGCGCATTGACACGCAGTGGCTAATATAGACCGAAGCTTTATAATGACAAGATAGGACAAGCAGAGCACACGATCTTCGTATTTGCTGGCCACAGCGTCACGGCCCCGCCGCTGAATCATCGTAGGCGGTCTCAGGCTGGGGCGACTGGGCTCCAGCGGCCGGACCGCATGTCTGTGTCATGCGGATGATGTGCTGGCTGACCATAGGCAGCGTCTCGTTCTTCCACCTCAAGTAGGCCTTCGGGTATTGCCTGCGCACCAGGTGAACGAATAGAGGCCGCGATGAGGGTGAGGTGTGTAACCTGTTTTGTTTCAGTGGCTTCTGAAGCCATAGCTTCACTACGCCATGTAAGGCCAAGGTCACCGGGCCGAACCGGAGCCGTCAATGCGCATGCGCCGAGCAACAGGTGCGCCACGCGTTACGTCAGATTTGCGGCATCGCCGCAGCAGCCACCAACGACTCCGCATCGTCGCACAGCGCGTGCGCAGTAGCTATGGTGTGCAGCGCGTGCGCAGTTGGGCAACAAATGCGCGTCATTGGTCGGCCCCTTCATAACCAGCGGGTGCGAAATGCTCGTTCTTCAGATGAACAATGGGCGAAGAAGCGGAAAGTCCGCGTGTATACTGCGACCGACATCAACGGCGACTGCGGGAAGCCACGTCGACGGATCCCGAAGTTGTGGCCTGGTATAAGGCGAGCCGACAACGAGCCCAAAAAACCATGAATGCCAAGCCCGCGTCCGAGACGCCGCAACAACGAGAGGAAGGGATAGCCAAACGACGCCGTCAAGAAGCGCAGAAACGACAGCGACAAGTCGCGAGCGAAGCCACGTCTTCTTCTGGTTAGATATCGCGTACGCACTAGGTTTAACCCGAGCTAAACCATCAGCAATAATTTTACGCAAAGCACAACCCATGCACTATTTGGTTGGTTGGTTGGTTGGAGAAAGGCAATGGCGCAGTATCTGTCTCATATATTGTTGGACACCTGAACCGCGCCGTAACAGAAGGATCTTTACGTGCACACTTCTCAGGTTCAATTAATTTGTGTGACCTTTATACTTGTGCCTTACCCGCCGATGTGTGGCTCACTGAGTTAAGTTTTGGGCTTGTGAGGCCAGATCTTCGGGGTGGCGTAACGGCCGCGGAGGCTGCTTTACAATATAGGCGAACTGTAAAGACGCCCGTCTGCTGTGCGATGCTAGCGTACTTGAAAGAAAACCAGGAGATTTAAATCAACCCCGTGCCTTCCCCTAGGACGTCCTCATAAAGCTCGTGTGCAGCTTGGTGACATTAAACACCAGATGCCGCAATCACCCGACCTCAGGGCAAGACTTTACGAAGGAAGTATTTAAAAGTGAACGGCGATGGCGTCACTTAAGTATGTTGAGTCTGAAAAAGAAATCGCGCTGCCGATCATTGAAATCACTACGTGTTCTGTCTACAGTCCTTCATGCGGTAGCCCCCACAGAAGCCTCTTCATTTTGTTGTAGGTTTCTTCTTCTACTTGGCCAACAACCTCTTTCTCTTTTTAACGCGAGAGTGTTAAAGGCCCCGTTGTCCAGAATATTCGGCGTCGGCGTTGCGAGCGAGAAATCATGATCATGACTGTGGCAGGTGGTGCCCAGAGAGCAACCTTAGGGTCAGGTTGTCCTAACCCTGTGGCTGTGACTTTATCTGTGCTTCTGACTGACTGTTG
This sequence comes from Amblyomma americanum, assembly GCA_030143305.2. NCBI lineage: Eukaryota > Metazoa > Arthropoda > Arachnida > Ixodida > Ixodidae > Amblyomma > Amblyomma americanum. The sequence goes on along the minus strand of JARKHS020007175.1, from coordinate 119,099 downwards.
TGTCTGGACCAACTGTGACTTAATCTGTGCTGACATTCTCTGACATTATCTGTGCTTTTTTTGTCTGTTCGGTGGCTTTGGGGTTTTATGTTTTTGTTTGTTGTTTCTATTTTTCTGCTTTTCTATTTAAATGAAGTTTTTTTTAGCGCTTAGCTTCTTTTCTTTTTTTATTGCCTTTAAGCCCGGTAAATCGTTGCTGGTCCGGGCTCCCTCTCTCTTTCATTTATGTCTTTTTTCGGATTTTTTTTAATAGGACCAATAAAAGGGTAAAAGGGTTGTCCACCTAGGTCACGTGACCTTGCGGCGTCAAAACAACCTGCCCACAGTATAGTGTCGAATCCTTACTTTACATTCACACATCACAGGGAGTTCCCATACCAATCCTGGCGGCGTAGTGCTGCGGTTAACCGACGCGCCACTGCCTTGTGATGGCAGGTGCTCCCAGCGGTGGGCATTTAATTGTGCGGCCCTGGTTGCTCTTCCCTAGCGACCAATCAACAATTTATCAGCCTGCTGCCACGGTGGGCATTTTGTTCACTATCTGATGAACAGGTTGTCATGATACTGCAAGTTTACGTAACCTAGATGGCTCACCTGCCTCCTAAGTTGCTCTCAGGGCACTCCTGGCCTGCCAACGAGAGCAATTAGTAATGGACTGTGTGGCACTGGCATGCACATCGTATCATTCCTTTTTCATTCCGAGGGACCGGAAAAAAATGGTACAGTTCGTAATCTATGCCTCTGTAACTTTTTCTTTTGCTTTCAAAACCAGTGGTGGTAAGAATTCTGCTTGGATAGCGTAAAATAACCAGAACGCATCAAGGGCGCTATCTACTGAAATGTTAGGACGGGGTTATATACAATGCAGGAATCCTCCCATACCATAGTCCGTAGACGGCCAGGCTCGCCCAGACGCAGCTGTGCAGGAGCAGGGCCAGTCCCAGGGGCACCGAGAGGAGCCACGAGAGGTTGGCCATCCGTCGGCTCGCCTCCAGCCACGACAGCGTCAGGGCCAGAGACAGGCTGGTGGCCAGCAGCAAGCTCATGCCGAACAACACGTGGTGGCCCAGGTTTCTCTCGTCACGGAACCAGTCGAGGAAGGCCTGCGTGGACACGGGGAGATCTGCACTTGCAGGGATATGATTAGAGGGGATTACGTTTCGGAACATAAACGTCCCCACCATTGACCACTCCGTCTCAGTGAGAAGGAAAAAAATTGGCAGTGGCTTAACATGGCTAACCCTGGAATTCACCGAAAAGCAAGCACGCTTGCTAAGCGTCTGAGGCTCGTCCATAGAAGCTCTGCTACACGCTCGCGACGGCTGTTCTATATATACCCACACGACCACGTAGCTATATATGACGTGGTATCACATGGTCTTACGACACCCGCATCGGATGTCATCACGTGGCTCCACATAACCCCATCGGATGTTTATAAGGTCCAACGTCAACCCAAAGGTCGCCCAATGTCAGAGGTCAAGTAAACGTCATGGGTCAAGGTCAGGGGTCAAGGGTTCGACACCATAACTGTATTACATATGGTCATACAGGGCTGACGTGGTTGGGCTGAAGGTCGTTCAAGGTCATTCTTCCGGCCTGCGTGACGACTGCATTCCCTAGCGTTTTGAAGCGTTTTCTTCCTTACCGAGCAGCTGAGCTTCGAAGTGCTTGGTTTTGAAGCGCAACGCTTCAAAACCAAGCACTTTGACGCTCAGCTGCTGCCGGAGGAAGACTTTTATCTAGGGTATGTTATACCAGTAGGAAAGACACGTGAAAGCGAAGTGCCCATTTTCGACAGATGTGCCGCTAGTGAAATGGGATTCAGGGAAATGTGCGAGCGGCGCCCTTATGAAGGAGGCGGGTGTCACCGTTATCGCTACTACTGCTACGTCCCAGATATGAGCAGTAACGTTTGCAGGTTCTTCAATCACTCGAGACTTGGACGTGTGATTACCAACTCTACCACCGACGGTATCAATACTAGGCGACTAGCTTGCGAGGCAACGCTTCAATGAATGTGTCCGTGTGCCGTAAATGTTTGCTTCCGACTGTAGGTTTCTATGCAAGGACAAATGTTTTCTTGTGGACTGATGGCTCACTTTCGTACTAGTTTTGTGAAAAGCATTAGTGGAAGGGCTAATGTCGTTAGGCACCTTCTAGCAGAAGGCATAGGTAACTGACACGAAGTCTGTCGTGGTCATTGTCCTGAACTTGAAGCGTAATGCCACGGCAACATATTCGACACCTTGCAAGTCATGGGATAGAACCAACGAATGCGGAGGTGATCGCGAGCGGCTACGGCCTGCTCAGCACGCGTCAACAGGTTCCTTTCCGTGCGTGGAGCCACATTGGTGGAATCAAAACGCTGTTAAATGGTAAGATTCCAGCTCGCGCTAGGCAACATCATTGGCCCCCATTTATCCAGAACCCTCCCCTATGGCGGACTTCACAATCACACGTTTTCGTGGAAACAGCTAAATGTCCATTGATCATCAGATCGTCTTCAGCTTCCCGCAATAAAGAATCTTTGCTTGTCCCTTCAAATTTACGAAGCTATTGCGAGCGCATTGAATGGGGCGTTTAAGAGATTTCTATATAGAAGAGTGCGGTGAGGGGCTAATTGGTATGACATTATGGAAACAATGAATAACTGCCCAAAAAGGACGGGACAACGAGAGAAGTCCTTTTTGCGCAGTTATTCATTGTTTCCATAAAGCTTAAGAGATCTTTGTAGATGTGATCTCTTTGCCAGAAGGTCAAGTAACGAGGCCTTAGCGTTAAAGGCCCCGTTGTCCAGAAAATCTGGTGTCGGCATTGCCACCGACAGGTGGCGGTTGCAGTCGGGCCACCTCGGTCACGTTACCTAGCGACGTCGTCACAACCCGCCCTCTGAACTGTGAGAAAACTGCCCATTGTGGCAGCTGGCAGTTAAATGAGATTTTTTGCTCGGAAGAGCATCCTGGGCCGCACAAGGCCCACCGCTGGCAGCACCTGCCATTGCAGGGCAGTCCGCATTGCTTAACCGCTGCACAACTGCGCCAGGAGGGGTGTGAGGACTCCTAGGGATCTATTAATGTAGAGCATGACCCTCTGCATATATGAGAATTAACCCACTACACTATTGCGCCACACCCTTAACGTGGAGCTTAAGTGTTGCCTCCAATTTTTTGTTGCAGTAGCCTTTATTCCTTTCCACATAGCAACAAACTGACCATAAGATGCTTTGTAGCCGCCGACGTAGAATGTGTCAAGCTGTTCCTCTGGCATTGGCATTTTCGTACCTGTCGGCGATTCATGCGAACGTCGAAGTGGTAGCCACAGGTGTCGCACGGGTAGGCATTGGCGTGATACGTGCCTCGCGACACGTGGGTAGCCCTGGCGGGGAGGCCTAGGATATGGCAGCGGGAAAAACGTTGCAAGATATTTTAATTTCAGACGTAATTTGCACAATTCGTAACTTAAACGTGGTCTAATTCGTCCTTCACGGTTCAGTCCCTTACAAAAATTTCTTTAGACAGTCTATAGACTGTCCATAGATTTCTGTCTATAAAGTCTATCGACTCTCTATAGACAAACCCTAGCGAACAGACTATAGGCAATACAAATCCTATCCACAGATCTATAGACAATCTATAGATTTATGGCCATACACTTTTAGTAGACTTTTGTCTATAGACAGTCTATAGACTATGAATAGACAAAAATAAATATCTATAGGCAGGCAGTAGAGTATATAAGAAGTCTATAGACTGTCTATAGACCATTTTTATAAGGGGTGAAACAGCCTCACGTGATTAACTTCTAGAGACCAAAGCTATGAATCATTCTTCGGTCAATCAAATAGCGTTGCTGGGTAGTGAGGTTTCAAACAGGAACCAAAGTCGATATCTCAGTTAACTACACCTCTTCTGATTTTCTGTTAGCTGAGTGGACGCTGCCCTCTCAAAAACAGCGTACGCCGCATTCAGAGTCCTCACGAGAGTAGTATACCTCTTTGTAAGCCTCTTAATATTTATGCTAAGAACATTGAGTGCAATGATTATTTCTCGCTTTCGACATTTTTTTCAGTACTTCTTGCATTGGCACTGGCATCGCTACCCGTCTTTTCTGTGATCAACCGAGGAGAAAAAGAGATTAGAAGCCGGTAGTGAAAACATCGAAAACTCACGAAGAAACCATAACCTCGACGAAGTGCCGGCACATATTGTTTTCAAAATGCCAAAGGAAGGACAAAGGCTACATTTTCTTTAAAGTGTTTTTAGAGTAATTAACCGCCAATTAAGTGTAAAATGACTTATTTGCCATAAGGCAAGAATGATTAACATAGCGTGTTCTACATTTTGACCGTATTTTGAAAGATATCACATTCCACTATTTACTTCCCGCTAAATTTCATATTCGCAACGAGGATAATGTGTGAAGAATTCATTCATGAGTGTTAGATTTCATCGGGTTTTGATCTTAATGCCATAACTTCGGTCGTCCCCGCTAAATTCTTTCGTGATACGAGAGGAGAAGCAAGAAGTGCTAGTCATCGTTCTTAACGAGCCAAAAATCATACGATGTGCAAATAACTTACATAGCATAGAGAACACAATTGCGACTCAAGCCTTCGCATTGAAAACCACTCACAACACAAATCTTTGTTGAATATGTGGCCTGCTGCCAGTTGATCACGGGCAGCATCCTCCATATAAGTGTCTCACCCGCTTGTCCGCGGAATTCAGTCAGTGCAGATTTCAGATTGACTCCTCAGGAAGAGAGATAGTACAGATTGGGAAGTCAAGTAACTCACTTAAGTGAGGGGTGCTGCCGTCGGTGTGGTAACGCCCCTGGCATAAGAAAGTTACTTGACATTTCTGCGTGTACTGGCTGTCTTCCTGCGGAAAAGCGCCACCTCACGTATGAAAGCAGGGCACTTGATGACTTTGGATACTAATGGCACTAAAGGCAGCTGTAGATACCGGTGCTTCGGTGCAGTTGATCAGAACAGAGTTTTTGAAATTTCGGGTGGCGTTCTGGAATCTAGCGTAGTTCATGCTAACGATATTGTTCAAAATTGGTTCCATAAATCGTTTTCTGGCTTCCTTAAAGTAAAAATTGCACATAATTGGACTCACTCGATTGCAGGTGCATTATACACTTGAGGTGAATCTTTATGACGCTTAACAGCCACCACCGTCAATTACCGAGCTCTTTGAGCAGGTGGCAGATAGGCTGCCGAAGCCGAAAACTAGTCTGGGAACAGAGCGATGTACCCGCCGCAGTGGCTCAGTGGTTAGGGCGCTCGGCTACTGATCCGGAGTTCCCGGGTTCGAACCCGACCGCGGCGGCTGCGTTTTTATGGAGGCAAAACGCTAAGGCGCCCGTGTGCTGTGCGATGTCAGTGCACGTTAAAGATCCCCAGGTGGTCGAAATTATTCCGGAGCCCTCCACTACGGCACCTCTTTCTTCCTTTCTTCTTTCACTCCCTCCTTTATCCCTTCCCTTACGGCGCGGTTCAGGTGTCCAGCGATATATGAGACAGATACTGCGCCATTTCCTTTCCCTAAAAACCAGTCATTATCAATCAAACAGAGCGATATGTGACAGCTATCCTACAGTAGTAGATTTGCCTACGCCGCCTGTAAGCCTCGAGAACAGTGCGCACTCTTTATATATCAGGGTATAGTACATGGTAGACTTGTACTTACTGGTTGGCCTCCATCCATGTGGGCCATTGGTCCCTAATTTTGCAAAATCACGGCTCGTATGCGTGGATGAGGCTGTTCATTGAAAGGAATAAAAGAGCACATCCATTGCGTTAAGCTGATCGTAGCTGCTCTCATAATTTAACTGTAAGGCAAGCTACGTAGGTATGATTTTCCCCGTTTCCAACATGTGCTGACTGAATCGGTATAAGATTTCTTTCAGAAATAGCAGTTGGACAGATTCATAGGTAACAAGCAAGGATGAAAAGGAGGAATTCACGTTTCAGGAGCGCTACGGCATCGTAGTTTCCAGTGAAGCAACCGAGTGGACGAATTGAGTCTACATAGAGCTGCTTAACGAGCAGCACGGATATATCAGCGGCCATCGTTAGTGTTGAGAGTGTTTGGCGTTGTCTGGGTGGTTAGTGACTCCAAGCTTTGACAAAATGTTAAAAAGCAATCAGACGTAGCACTTCATAAACATCAATATGCGTCCTAACTCGGTGGTATGTCGGTGAAACAGTCGTCTACAGAAGAAACAAATGCCAGTTAGCCCTACTTCCTTGATCATCGAATAGACACGATTTCCAGTACAGCTGTGCTGAACAAGATAGGTAAGAAGCAAGGATTAAAAGGAGGAATTCAGGTTTCAGGAGCGCTACGGCATCGTAGTCTCCAGTGAAGCACCCGAGTGGACGAATTGAGTCTACATATAGCTGCTTAACAAGCAGCACGGATATATCAGCGACCATCGTTAGTGTTGAGAGTGTTTGGCGTTGTCTGGGTGGTTAGTGACTCCAGGCTTTGACAAAATGTTAAAAAGCAATCAGACGTAGCACTCCATAAACATCAATATGCGTCCTAACTGGGTGGTATGTCGGTGAAACAGTCGTCTACAGAAGAAGCAAATGCCAGTTAGCCCTACTTCCTTGATCATCTAATAGACACGATTTCCAGCACAGCTGTGCTGAACAAGGCATTACTTTGTCGCATCAGATGCCGCAACTGATATCAGACCTGATATCTCCCCTAAGGTAATTCTTAAACAATTTTCTTTGATGATAGAATTACAGACAGGTTCCCACAAAAGTTTTCGGAACACGAAAATTGCAACAACGCCTATTTACTGGGCAGCCTAAGCATGCAGCCATGAAGTTAAGTGTGTGCTTGGTAGCTTGCAGCGCGACCTGCAAAATTCACCCTTCAATGTCTGGCTGCACTGCTAGTCAGCGAGGAAATGTATGGTTTTCATGATTTCGGCGTTCCGAAAATTTTTGTGACCACCTGCACGCTCCTGTAATAAAAAAATATCAATTGCTCAAAGGTGAATGCCAGCATCCTTGGTCGCCTGGGCCGCATAAAATCACATCTATAGGGAGCACAAATCTTCGAATATCTCACATATTCCTCACAACGGATCTCGGCTGGAAGTTTCTGCACACAAACGAAAAGCATACGGGCGCAAATATTTACACCCTAACGTTAAGAGCGCCTCATGAATTGAAATTGGTTAGAAAGAAGTTTCCTTTTTGATTAATTCGGATAAATCTCGCAAACATGAGCCCATGCGGTATAAGGTACTAATGGATTTGAGACACTATTCGTGGGCAGTTCGTGTTGCATTTTTCTGACGCTTTCTGTCTCGTATCGTGACTCCTGTCCAGCAGATTGCTTCAACAGCGCTCCTAAAAACTTTTTTCATCGCCTATTTTACGTCCACTAGACACGTCCTCACTGTTTTTTGAATGCGTTTAATTCCGATCAGGCCACCTCTCTGACTACTTATTCATATGGAAGCTCACAAAAAGTAATCCCTACACTGGTAATGGCCCCAAATCCTCTTACTAAGCGAAGACATGACAGGCTTTCTCTAGTGTGCACCTGCACTCCCAGTTGAAAAACAAAAAAACGACAGAGCCGCTCCGAAAATACAACAGAAACTTTTGTCGTCTTGTCGTTACAAGCTGATTTTTCTGTAGTATTGCGAAATTGCTTGTTGTTACGACAAAACTGTCTCTGTCGTTACGACAGGATGTTGCCCAATACCACAGAAAGTCCTGTTGTTACTACAAGAATTTCTCTTGTCAGGTCTCCAAGTACGACAGGAATATCTGTTGTGCAACAGACAATTTTCTGTTGTATTTTTCGATAAGGAAGCTGGTTTACCCCTGCTCGTGGTCCAGTTCCACGCGGAATCCATCGTCGGACTTCCTCCACTTGTTCCGGCGGCAGCAGTCGCTGTAGGATCAGCCACTTCTGTGGCGGGCGACTCTACCAGACAGCCGTCCAAAGCCGGAACCAGTGCCGCATGCGGAACCGGAACCACTGCAGCAGCCGCATCGGCATCCGAAGCCGCAGCTGCAACCACGGCCGCAGTCGGAGCCTCAGCCAGTTTTGTAGCCGCATCTGCGGCCTCCACCACTTCTCGAGTAGCGACCGGAACTAAGTCTGCTGGAGACTTGGCTGCAGACCGGCCTGCACTGCTCACAGTCTTCGCAGAGTCTGAAGCCCGCTTCAGTCGTAGCGGTGAAGACGCCGAAGACACTGGCGAATCCCGAGTTTTGGCCGCCTTTGACACAGTTGCAGGCTGTTGAGCTCTGCTGCCGGGGTTTTTCCGCTCCATGTTTTGCAGCGTGGTTGTATCGACACTGCTCTGCATTCGTGAAGAGAAAATTACTTCAACGCAGTTTCTTTCCAATGTTGAAGAAAAATGTCTCGGATGTGGAAAACCGATGAAAAGGTGCTATTAACTGGGAACTTTGTTTTGAGGAATTTCCAACCGGGCACCCGGTGGACGCCGCGTAAGCAGTACGAGCAAGTTCTGCGTTGCCTCAGCTTGAGAAACGCATCAGAGACTGTGCTCAGGAATCGTCGCAATTACAAAGTCGACTTTTGATTGCGTGACGCATTTAGTTTTGCATTCGTAATAAGCTCGTCAGCAGAGCAGCTTTGCGAAAGCGGGCTCAGGAATCTTTTGGGGGCCGTAAATACTTTTTCTAGTATTATGCCAAAAGAGAATTGTAAAAAGAGACACGTCTTTCGTAAAAGAAATGACCGTGTAAGGAATCCTTAGCAAAAATATATCGTTTCTCAGACGAAATCCGCCAATACAAAGTGCAGAAAAATTACGCAAAAAAAAGATCCCCTCGCCCAGTAGGTGTGTCGCTTTGGAGGCTCACTGCTTTCCGTAGACGCCACAGCGAGCAGGCTCACGTTATTTGCGTGCAAGAATTTACAACACTGAGAACAAACGCTCGTGAGTGGAGAACACCTTTTGTTTATGGGCGTCTGCTGTCGTCCCGTCACCGTGGGGACACTGTTGCTAGAGCGCCTTTGGCGGAAACCCTCTTTTTCAGGCGGAATCGCGACAGAAAATGCGGACTTTCGATTCATTTTGACAAAACAGGCAAGAGCCCCACGACAAAGAAAACTGGAAGAAAAAGTTCACCATATTCGCACAACTTTGTTGATCATGACGATGATCATGACGAATTTTCATGCAGCTAGGGCATCTGTGGCCAAAGAGCGCCATGACACAAGGTGTTTTTCTCTACGGAAGGTGGGGACAAAGACCCATTTCCTAAGCATATCACCCCATGAAGCCGAGCAGAGGCATTGGGTCATGGATGATCACTCAATAGTGGCCGCGTTTGGGCGAGTTGGTCTTCTATGCTGAACGTAAAAGCGCAAAAAGACAAGGACACAGAATAAGACAGACAACACGAGCGCTTACTTCCAACTTATTTTATTTCATGCAAGAAACGGAATTTTATACTCCCGATATTGCCTGCCCATGCTTACAAGGCATTACCACGGAGTGGTGAAAGACAACAGTTATCGAGCGACACACTTGAACGATGTAAGATATGCCGTCTCTTTTTTTGACAACAGAATTGACGGAGCACTTACGCAGTCATCGCCAACTCGCGCTATCTCCAAAGCCTCAACAATTTCTCAAAGTCCAATTTCGCAAAGTTCTTTGTAAGAACAAATGTCAAATTACGCGAGAAATTGTTGAGGCTTTGCGCGAGCTGGCGATGACTGCGTAAGTGCTCCGTCAATTCTGTTGTCAAAAAAAAAGAGACGGCATATCTTACATCGTTCAAGTGTGTCGCTCGATAACTGTTGTCTTTCACCACTCTGTGGTAATGCCTTGTAAGCATGGGCAGGCAATATCAGGAGTATAAAATTCCGGTTCTTGCATGAAATAAAATCAGTTGGAAGTAAGCGCTCGTGTTTGTCTGTCTTATTCTGTGTCCTTGTCTTTTTGCGCTTTTACGTTCAGGATGATCACTCGGCGGAACTGGGGGTCGAAACGCGCACCTCCCGCATGCGAGGCGGAAGGTCAAGCCTCTAGGCTGCCACTAGACTGCCGCACAACTTCAGCCGTTTGCCGTACTTCGGAACAGCATGCGGCGTGTGCTTCACAGTCTTTGAACAATGCAATTCGCGATAAAATTTCGAAACGCTTTTACACAGTAGGACTGCCAATCGGCATAATTCGAATAAGCCTTTCAACTGGTGCCGTTCGTAATCCTTTTATTGCCTATGGGTCCGGCTTGAGGAGTGTTCTCGATGACCCATACCTACGTCACGTCCGGCAAGATCCCTAACAACTCGGTAGCCCTGCTCGTAGAAAGAGAGTGTTAACCCCTACCGTACTTGTTAAAAATAGTGAACCACTGCAAGATAACCGCCATTCGAACAGCAGGGCATATTTCATCACCACGCAGCAATAGTCGTGGATGAACTTTTCAAGGTTGAAGCTTTCCGCGTACCAGGTTCATTACTAGCCGTGCAAATCAACAAGCTTGGTATGAAGCTCATCATTCCGCCGAAGGCGCCAGTGGGAACCACAATGTGCCGTTAGGGAAATACACTAATTTCAAGTACAGGGCAATGGAAGTCGCGGTGATGCAATGAATTTCGTTACGCTTAGAAAAACAAAGGCAGCTTACCGAAGCGAGCACTCTAGGTTGGCTGAAGTGGATCCCCCTCTTCTTCTTTCGAGTGTCTTGTGCTCACTAGCGCTACTGGCGGCAACAGAAGCCAACAAAAGGCACTCTTGTCACAGTGTTCAGCGGAAGGAAAGTGATATAGAATGATTGACGTAAGATTTTATGTGGAGAGGAATGAAAACAAAATGATGAAAGATATTTTTTTCCGTTTTCTGTCAAACTGGAAATCATGTCCTACTTTCTTGGACGAAAATTTTGAATATTGGAAAACTGTAAGGTACTGATGTGAAAATATCGAAGGTAATGACCCATTCTTCCGATATGTTGCAAAAACTTTATTTTATAGAGTTTCCATCGCTTCCATGGAGAAGTTAAGACTGCCATGGAAAACCAATGGAGATCGCTTTTGAAGATCGCAAAAAAATTCAACCCTGCCGACGGGAGATAGGTGAATATATTGATTGTTGTAGTGAAATCGTACAATATGTAGAAATATTTTGCTCATAAACTATTCCCTGTTTGAAATGCTTTTGTCCAGAATTGTTGGCTATCATTATATACTGATCCCGAGCTTTATTATAGGCATTAACATCTGCTTTAGTGTTGTCTACGACCTTCTCTGTAGCGCTGCAGGTAGGCGCGAGAAAGGAGAAAAACATTTCCTGTACACCATTGATTACTAGGCTTTTCCAAGAATACGACGTCGAAAAATGTTTATTACATTGATTGCGCGTAGTCAACAAATCCGGAGCTATATCTCAAAGCTGGAGTGATGGCCCAGGAGAGTAGCTTTGTCGCGACGCCTGGCGGCTTCTTGGCGCTCCATCCTTGGCATTACCCGTTGTCATGGACATTTACGAAAGTGGAAGCAGGGAGAGACAGCTTTCCTCTAGTTTTTTATGCGCATGTTTCGATATCTCGTGACCCGTAGTACATTGTTCTGGTGTGATCTAGTGATTCTTTCTATGTGAACTTTGTTTTTAAAAAACGATAACAAGGACAGATTCAAGACAACCGCAAGGGCCAAACATTGGCTGCCTCCACCCATAAGCAAAACATGACGGGAAAGTATCCCAAAGATGTGGCGTGGGATAATCACAAAAAAAGACGAAATGAACCAGTGTTGTCATAAACTACCAAGGGTTTAAGTCACGCAACCCTAATGAAAAACCTGTAGGATGCAATAATGTCATAGGGGCGTTCCCATACAAATTGTGTATGACGTGAAAAAGTTGTGTGATACTGTATTTGTATGTATGACGAATGTATGATTTTGTCGGGATGAATGACATCTGTGTGACGTTTCAGTTGATGATTGTATGAGATTTGTGGGACACACTGCGCTGAGGTGATTGCATCATATCTCTTTTTTTTATTAGGGGACGCCTGAGACGAAGGGGGCCTTCAAATAACGCGTCTCACCGTAAAAGAAAGCTCAAAGACATTTCCAAAGTAACCATCAAATGTAACTGCACGACCCCGCAGAATCTAATATGGGCACTCGTATTACTTTCCGAAGGGAAATGAAAAAGAAAGGAAGAAAAAAGAGAGAAAGTAAGAAAGAGAAGAAAGGAAAGAAGAGGAGAAAAGGAAAGGAAGAAAGAAAGAAAGAAGGAAGAAGGAAAGAAGCAAGGAAGGAAGGAAGGAAGGAAGGAAGGAAGGAAGGAAGGAAGGAAGGAAGGAAGAGTAAGGAAGGAAGAGAAGAGAAGAGAAAGGAAGAGAAAGGAAGGAAGAGAAGGAAAGAAAGAAGAGAAGAAGAAAGAAAGAAGAAACAAAGAAGGAAAGAAAGAAAGAAAGAAAGAGAAAGAAAGAAAGAAAGAAGAGAAAAAGCTGGAGAAAGCTCGTATGAGAGAATTTCAAAACGCGAGCTGCATTCGCGAGTCTCGTCTCCTGTCTTCCCGCCCGTCGGCATGAACAATTCATGGGGGCGTCAACAGGCTCTGCCTTTTGTTGCGCGCTCCCGTTGCCGGCGATGCAAGGGGAGACTTCTCTCCGAGTGCCGGAAGCCATTTGGCGAAGTTCTCAAATATTGACGCGCCCGGGCGCACACGAAAAACGCCCAGCTGAAGTGGCTGACACGCCGGCAGTTCGCCGAAAGTTCACGACTGGGTTACAAAACCAAAGTTATGTGAAACAGGCACATCAGAGGCAAAACAGACATGAAAAAAATTGAAAGGGCACTTAAGCTTCACCTGTAAGGGTATGACGTGATAGCATATTGTGTTAATTCCCATATATAGAGAAGGTTATTATCTACATTACATTCAAAGATCCCTGAGAGTCCTCATACCCCTCCAGGAGAAGTGGTCCAAGAGTTAGGCGATGCGCCCCTGCCCTGCGATGGCAGGTGCTCCCGGCGGTGGGCCTTGTGCGACCCAGGTTGCTCTTCCCGAGCGACCAATGATTAATTTAAATGCCTCCGGTGTCCAGGTTGTAATGACGTTGCAAGGTCACGTGACCTAGTTGGTCCACCTGCCTCTTAGGTTGTTCTCTGGGCACTATCTGACAGAGTCAAGCTTGTGATTAGTCGTTCCCAACGCCGACGCAGGTAACGCCGACATCGAGATTTTCTGTACAACGAAGCCATTTAACGATGTCCCCTTAAACAGCAATAACAAAGAAGGTCAGCCTGGCCCGTGAGAGAACCCTCTCTTCTTGTATATGTGCTGTAGCCATTCCCAGCGATCCAGTTGTTCTCTAGCTGTTGTTTAATGACGTTTTCCTTCATAAGTCCATTGAGCAGTGTGTGGTTGAGAGTGCCGTCGTAAGGTAAAGCCTATCTTTTTGTCCTGTTTTAGAGATGGAGTGATGTGGGAACAATTGTTGTGATTTAAAAATTAAAGGAAAACAATATACAAAACTTAAACACATGCTTTTTTCCCCGAGGAGAGGCAACCCGTTAGAAGCGGTCGCGGGTGTCGCATTTTACAGCGATAGCGGCATATGAAGCGGCAGCTTTGGAGTTTCTAATTTTGAAATTCGGAGTCTTCAGTTAAAAGTTTAGAACGTTCCCATGTACACACGACAATCTTGGACCCGATAACGCACTTGGACTGAGTAGTCTGATTCCACACCAGAGAGAATAATATCCAACTGACCTCTACCGTTTAGGATGTGCGGATATGAGGACGTGCGCGGTTGAAAGTGCGCCATTTATTGTGACTACCAATGCTGTCGATAGTGGGATGCTGTACGGAAACCGCTGTCTTATCTTCGGTTATTAGGAGCTCTAAGGAATAATTTTTGATTTTTTACTGCCTAGGTGTATCAGGTCCCCACACAGTTTCCGTCTAAGACGCTAACTTCTCTACAAATGCTTTGCAGTAACGTTAAATGTGGTTAATATGACTTGAAATGCCGTGCTTGCATTAGTTGTCCTTGCATTAGACCAGCTGCTTGCATTAGAGTACCTGCCATCACAGGGCAGTCAGGAGGAGTATGAGGATTCCCAGGGATCTATGAACAAAAATTAGAGAATGAACTTCGGCATATGTGTGAATTAACCCATTACGCTATCGCGTCATACCCTTAGGGCGGAGCTTAACTGTGCTCTCCCATTTTTATTTTCTTGTGGAAAATTTAGACCAGTTGAATTTTTGGTGGTGAATGAAGGAAGAGATCTGTACGCTCTTTTCCAGAACGCTTCAGATGTATGTTGGGGCATTCCTTCAGATTTCATTACTATTTGTTTGCTTTTCACTTTTGTAAGTTTTGACAAGAATATTTGCCTGCAAAATAATGCATCTATTTATGTTCCTACATAGTTCCTGCATTAGGGACCTACTATTAGCTTTGTGTAAAGGCAGTTCTCTGTTCGCTTTCATGAGTTAGATGTTACAAGAGTCTTTTTCTAGGGACATTTTAACTCAGGCAGACCTTCTATTAATGTCAATACATTAATTTCAAGCATTTTCATAACTTTTCTGAGTGGCCTCAAACCTTTGTCTTTTACTCACAAATTGTCCCATTATGACAGGATCAAATTTCTTGATCTCAGAGTTCATTTTATCCCAAGCATGCGTTTTGGATTCACGAACCGAAAGCAAACATGGCTGTGCTATGGTTTACCGTTTCAACCAGCGCATTATAAGCTGGTGAGTACTATAGGGCGCATTACCAGATTCACAAAAACGTTTTATGAGTCTTGCTGTGACTTTATGGAGGACAGCTTTTACTTGCAGGTGCCTCTGTTGAAGAGGCAGGTTTTTTAAAAATGTTGTGGCTGCTCTAAATGTTTTTATCGGAAAACAAAATGTGAGGCCAAGGTGGGCAAAGAAGAAGAAACCGCGGAAGCAGTAAGAACAGCGGAATTGAAAAAAAAAGAAATGCTGGCTTTCATTTTTTTCGTTTAATGAAGAAATTTATAAAGAAAGAAGATGATAGGATCGCGCTCAAACGTGGGATGTCATGTTTTCAACCCCTACTAACTTGGTGAACTGTGGGAGTTGCCTTGAAAAGACATCAGTATGGTGGGTGTACTACAAAATATGAATTTTCGGAGTGGTAAAAATGCGTGGGTACCTGGTGCTTTTGTGACGCGGGGGACGCTACATTATGCAAGCTGGCTGATGGAATAATGAAAGACTAGGGAAACATAAATACAAGGCACACCAGCTAATCCAGGACACATAGCATGGCATTGCCTTTTTTGCAGGCAGCGTAAACTATAACTAGATGATCATGTAAATTTATATTTCAACAAAAACCAGCTCACACTCTATATTATTAGTACACTAAACTTTCATCGCCATAATCGTGATTGAGTGAGCTCCCCATAGCTTGTCTTGCATGATAAATAAATGATCTTTAGTTTGTTTACAGCGTTTGAGGCTTTTCCTTTTTTTCAGTGTTCATTCTGCTTTCAAGCGGATGTATATTACACGCCGTCAGAACAGAGTCCACGTCAAAAAGTGCCTGCGTGTGCGTTCCAGTCACCATGCCTCCATATGTGTGTGTGTGGGGGGGGGGGGCGCATGAACTTTGGTACCTAAAGAGACCCACCAAACAAAACGCCATCAACTTTAATCAAAAGAGCGAAATTGGCAGAAATATATACACTGGATAGAGGCGGGGGGGGGGGGGGAGGGGGGGACGAAGGGAGATAGCGTTATGCGCATGGCAAATGAGAGCGCAACAAAAGAAAAAAAGCCATTCATGCAAATCACACCAGCTGGCCGAGAAGAATACCGTGTTCTGTGCATGCGCTAAACTGTCAATAAATACATAACCAACGGCCTCAAGCTGTCACGCTTCTCACATTGAGTAGCCGAACACCGTACACATTGAGCCATTTCCTCAGAATTGGTAGAGCTAGTGGCCTTCTATTGTACGTAGGCCGTAAAAAGAGAAATCGATTTAATTATAATAATTGGTTTTGGGGGAAAGGAAATGGGGCAGTATCTGTCTCATATATCGCTGGACACCTGAACCGCGCCGTAAGGGAAGCGATAAAGGAGAGAGTGAAAGAAGAAAGCAAGAAATAGGTGTCGTAGTGGAGGGCTCCGGAATAATTTCGACCACCTGGGGATCTTTAACGTGCACTGACATCGCACAGCACACGGGCGCCTTAGCGTTTTGCCTCCATAAAAACGCAACCGCCGTGGACGGGTTCGAACCCGGGAACTCCGGATCAGTAGCCGAGCGCACTAACAACTGAGCCACCGCGGCGGGTAGAAATCTATTTGAATCCGTTTTGGATGGATGATTGATTATTAGGATATGAAAGGCGTGGTGCCTGTCTCACATGTCTGCATGCGGACACGTCAACCACGCCGTGGAAAAAGGCGGAAGGTGAGAGTGCAAGATGAAAGAGAGAAAGTAAAATGTAAAATCATCGATAAATAGCGTAAAGGACGAGTCGTGCCTTTCCATCCCAAATCCTGCTGAGTAATCTGCTCGACTGGTCTTGAGTAATTGAAATCGACTCAATCCGCTCTCTGTCCAGTTCATGTAAACGCTGCACTAATCTGCCAAGCACGAGATTTTCGCGCCGAAGGCGCTCCTCAAGGTCGCCAAAATTCTGCGAAAGATGATGTCGCAAGCAAAGCGTTGCGCCACTGTCACCAGGCAGCTAAGCCCTGAGGGGAAAAGGGTGGGATGGGGCGAAGGAAGGGAGAGGGTCACTCGCTTTCCCAGAACACAGCACCACCTCGCTTGCTCGCTTCCAGTCTTACGTCAACAAGTGCTAAGCTCAAATATGAGTCTACGCACTCGACTGCAGTCTACATCTAATGCTAGCTACATAGGGTTACTGACCTTGTCCTCCTTTTACCCCTTACGTTCCCCAAACACACAGCGTCGCTTCTTAAAGTGGGTTGTGTTAGTACGACGGTGATTACTCCCTGCAGCTGGAGTGCGCCTGTGTAATATTCTTCGTCCCACACATCAACTAAGCTACAGTTCTTGGGCGCCTACGCTGGGAGGACTAATTTTGTGGGGTCACCTTTAGGACGCGAAAAGACTCGTAATGCTCTTGTTAGCCTTCGCTCTGGGCTGGCAGCACTGTCAGTTAGCAGTTTCGTGCAGCATATTTCGCTGCCTGTTGAGACAGCGGCGAGGTGGATTTCAAGGGAGACTGACGCAGTGAATTGATCCAGTTTAATGGAATCGTGAAGTATAGTAGCAGGTATCAAAGGTCGCATTAGTCTGAAAAGATAACTTGAAAAGTACAGGCCATTTCAACTTGCAATGTACTTACGTCTAGTCATAAAGAAGCTCAGCTGAAGTTAAGAAACAAAGAACGAAAGCTGTCGGTGGTTACGCGCAACGACGAGTGCACGAACCAGCAAATATAACCACCGGCACGAGGCTCCCACCTCTGTTTCATTTGGAGTAGCTCGATACTGCTTTGGCAACGCTTGTGAATCCACCTTTGTACAAGTAAACAAAAGAACTAACAGAAAATCAATTAAAGTCGTTGGTGTGGAAAGTAGGTAGTGAAAGAATCAAGCGAGAAAGATGGGCTCCACTGGAGGTATCCGGAATAACGTCTACCACTTGCGGATCTTTTTCAGCGCAAATTAGATTTCTAGGTAGTCGCAATGATTCCGGAGCCCTCCACTGCGGCACCAATTTCTCTCTGTCTTCTTTTGTGTGTGTCTCTTTCTCCTTGAATCCTTACATCACAGCGCCGTTGAGGTGCCTACCAAAATGTGAGACAGTTACTGCATCGCTTCCTTTCCTCGGAAACCAAAGTGAGACAATTACTGTTTCCTTGGCATACCGGAAAACCATTTTTCTGGGCCTGTGTTATAAGTAGCCGTTAAGAAAGGTGCAGTAGCAGTCCTGCAGTGGATAGACGCATGGGGCATACCGTGCAGCAAGGCATTAAGCAAGAGGTGAAAAGGGCTGCGATCTAAAATTCCTACAGCAGTTCTCAATGAGCACCCAAACTCCACTAGACGTCCGCAGAATGTCCCAAATATCCCCATGACATCCAAGGAAGTTTCAGTGCCCATTGTATTGCGCCAGCTCTCACTTATTTTCGAGATAGACACTACACGCTTAGTAAATACACGTAGCTGAACACTGCGCTTGGCTTCCGTCGTCGATGTTAATGTTACACGTGCCGCCCCGGTCATCTGATCACCTTTTTCTGGCAGCGTATTGCGTTTATCGTTCGTCGCTGCTTTCTCTGACGCACCATAGCGTTCGCCCACTATTCAGCAGCTTTAGCGGCGTATTAGGCAGCCTTGGGCATCTTCTCACTTTCATGCGCGACTGCATAAAGGTGCCATTTGCGACGTAGCGAGCACTGATATCTATGTCGACTCATTCGGCTCCGTTGCCGAGCAGCCCTCACAGGCGCCGACAATTCTGAAGCGCAGGAAGGTAGTCGATAACGGCGAACGCGTGGCTCTAGAAGCTGCGGCGACGGCCGAGTGGTTTAAGAACTTGGGAAGCAATCTTTTCTATTTCCACCAGCCGCTGATTCGACTCCCGCACGGAGCAATGGCAAGGCAGGGGGGCTGGTGTACTTCCTTGAGGGTAAGGCAGCAAAACGACGTCATCATTCAACGCAGCGAAATCGAATGACATCTACCAGACGCCACATGTGTCATTATAGCCCGTCGCATTTCAAGAGACGATCGAGAGATACGACATACTGGAACACAAGAGGCGGCAAGAGATTACAAATCAAGCAAACCATGGAAGAACCTTCGGCACATACAGGATTTGCCAGTATAGGCAGCAAATATTGAGAATTAACCAGGACCTACTACACATTTCGTAGGTTTACCAGCGGACTAAGGCATCCTATGCATCAACGATGACTTCGACAACCGAAGAACAGCAACAAGGACGGAGAAAGAAAAAGGGAAGAGTCAAAGTAAGCAAGCCCATGGGCGTCTTGTGAAAAGCCTCACTTCATTACTCTTTCCTGCTTTCATCTCCTGACCCTTTTACAGAGATAGCTCTTATTCGCCCGTCCCTGGCTTTCTCGCTGCGGACGCTCGTCGGCCTAGCCGGTGGGTGCACTAACACCCACCGGTTGCGTCGGTCAGCCTGGGTCACAAAGCCCTACGGGTGGCTCTGTTGAGACAGCCGCCTGCCAGTGCAGGGTGCACTACTTGACCACTACACCAGTGATCACGTGACTAAACGCCTAAACAGCTATCGCTGAATCCCGCGTTACATAGTCGCAACCGTCCTGCGAGTTTTTACCCTTTTTATTTTTTCTTAATTGATTTCTTCATTTTCTTGGCAGTATGTCCCCTTCTTTTATTTTTAATTAGATTTTCTGCGTCACCCGCGGTACATTAGTGGTGTGGGCGAGGTCTTCTTCTAAAGACCTCAACCTACAGTATGTATGTAAATGTTTATATACAGAATAATATTCTGGTCGAGAATATCGGAATATTTAATTTATTTATTCAAGATACTCACAGGCTCCAAATAGGAGTATAGTGTGAGGGGGGCATGTACAGTCAGGGTCATAAGTCTCTGAACCACGCGTTCATCAAACGAAGCCGTTAGCTTTACTACTAGCCAGCGGCTGGAGACCACACTTGTGGACATCATAGAGCAAAATTCTGACTTTCACCTCTACGTGGTCCAGAGAATTTCGATCCCGACTGTACAGGAAGCGGTGGACACAAAAGGACACAAAAGCAAATCATGCATCAATATAAACAAGTGACAACTAACAAAGGCGGCTAAAAGTTGATTAACAGAGTACAAGGCAGCGTATAAAGCAACTAAGAACACCACAGCAGTACTTGCTCTTTGAAGGCTGCAGGGTCATGAATGGTAGCAATGCGATCAGGAAGATCATTCCAGCAGCTTACGGCACGCGGCAGCGCTGATGAATTAAAAGCCGTTGTTCGATCGAATATTCGCCTAAAAGTGTGGTGATTATAAAGACGATGGGATGTGCGGAGTGGTTCGGCAAGGGGGAGGGTACTAGGATGCTGACTATAGATTATCTGGCTGAATTATCTCGGCTTCTGAAAGGTTCGGCTTCGTGTTCGGTTTCGGTTCACCTCATTTTCTGAACGATGTTCGCCTAAGTTGGCGAGAATAGGAGCTAAAAGGATTTCTTAAAATCTCCAGTGGCTAAAATCGCAATGCGATGGACAGCAGGAATCATCCAATAAGGTGTAACTATACGGCACTCTCCTGCCCTAAGAGGTTTTTGCGGGCTAGCTGATCGTGAAGCCTCATGAAATGAACAGCGCAATCTGAGACGAGCGCAGTAGGATGAACAATGAACAATACTGTGTTCGTCTCGTTCTTCGTCCTACTGTAGCCGTCTCAAACTGCTCAGTTCACTTCGTGATACTCCCTTCCCTGCTCTCCTCACGCCCGTCTTGCCGAACCAGCCACGCTTTCCAGCACTGTCGTGGTGCTGGTGACAGGCGTTGTTGAAGCGAAAAAATTCACTACGCTAGGTAAAGCAGTCGTGGCTAAGTCCAGAGAATGACCTTGAACAACGTTCCGCCCAACTACATTAGCCGTGTATGACAATATGTGGTACAGTTATGGTGTCGAATCCTTGACGCCTGACCTTGACTCGTGACCTTTAGTTGGCCCTTGATTTCTGACCTTTGACATTGGGTGACCTTTTGGTTGACCTTTGACCTTGAGAACATCCGATGGGGTGATGTGAAGCCACGTGATGACATCCGAGGGGGGTGTGGTAAGACCATGTGATACCACGTCATATATATAACCACGTGGTCGTGTGGGTACATGTAGAACGGTTGTGGCGAGCGTGTAGCGGAGCTGCCATGGACGAGCCTCAGACGCTTAGCAAGCGTGCTTGCTTTTCGCTGAGTGCCAGGGTTAGCCAAGTTAAGCCACTGCCAATTTTTTGGTTCGTGTTCTCGTGGCGACACCAGGCAGCCTTTAGCTGCTCATTACCGTTTCTTTATTTCAAGTTGGTTTGTCTATGACCGTACATTCGGTAGCAAAAGTTTAGGTATGAGCGTCCTCGGAAAATTGATACTTGTTGTATATAGGAAATAAAGCATTCAGGTCCCCCCCCCCCCCCCCCCCCCCGCCATCCCAACGTACAGACATAAAGACGATCGTCTTACATAACAGCACAAAAATAATTTTCTCCGCGTACACACGGGTGTACGGTAAGTTTTTCTGCCGGCTGTACACCATCTGCTTCCTCTGGGTGATTTTAAGGCACGCGCACTGAGGCCATCTTTGCTGTCACATTATAGGCCCATTAGGGGCCATCGCTTTCGGTGTCTGAATAGTGTGCTCCCAAAAGTTGATCACACGTGGTCAAACAGCAGCGGGAATACCACTTCTAGGAAAGCTATCCACTGAACTGTGCATGTTAAGTAGTAGAATACCCAATGTTGTTCTTTTAATGCGAAAGCATTAGGTGGCTATGTCCCGAGTTTCGTGTGAGCAAAACTTTCTTCGCACGATTACGTCTTTTTGTGAAGATAGTTGGGCAAAAACTTGGTTGTGTTAGATATTGTGCGATGAGATCTCGCTGTGGAAGAAATTTGGTCGGTGTGGTTAAATTAGTTAATTAATTAAAACAGACGTCGACATAGCTCCTCCGCATGACTGTTTCGTTCTATAAAATATCTGTGGAAAAGTTTGATTGCGTGAGATAGAGCGTGATGAGATCTTGTTGTGGGAAACAATTCGTTGATTAATTGTAATTAATTACACTTTTACGACACAATAGCCACGGACGTGGACATGGCACCTGGATGTCAAAACAGCCACAGATGTCGACATAGCAACTGGACGTGAAAATAAAATAAGTAAAAAGTACAATACAAACGAGAAAAAATAAACAAGAAATTAAATTAAACATCAACAACAAATTTAAAACATAAGAAAAGATCGCGCACTGGCGTTGTGCAAAATACCAGCGTTGAAGAAGTTCCATGCTTTCGCGTTCCTCCACGTAAGCAGACTTGAGCGCCCTGGTAATTTTGTATTTAGTCTTTTTGTTCCCTGCTTTCGAGACGCTGCAGCGTCACTTGATCCGGTAGTTTGCGTCACATCAGACGGTCGTCATAATTTGACGTTGCCAGGCTCGAACCGGAAGCTGTGTTGGCGTCTCTCCTCCCCAGCCCGACCGTCACCGCGCTATAGTGTTTCCGCGGGCGCCCGCTTGGTGGAGCTCCCGTAGATTTCCTCGCGTTATGGATGCAAATGATGGCCATTGGTGAAACCGCTTCCGTGTTGTTGTCGGCCGGGAGCTCATTTCGGGGATGAGGACCCGTAACATTTCCCAACTGCCTCGAATGATTTTCCTTCCTTTCCTATTTCACCCCGTTCCCCCAAAGTTTCTTTTCCCGTATTTGCGTCCGCTGTCACTCTAGTTGTTTACGCATACGCTATGCACCTCTTCGTAGCCAGTCCGATGGAGGTGTGTTATCGAGTTTCAGTGCCCCCTCCTTGACGCGTGGGAGTTGCATATCTGAGAAATTGTCCCTTTCCGTTGGGAACTGAGCGGAATCTATGTGGACGGGATGCATATTTCAGAAGATGCTGCATCGAAAAAAGAGTGCGCGAGTTGATATACAATGCTTCCCATTCTTGCATTGACTGCTGATCGAGCTACATTTTTTCGCCCTTTCGTTACCTCGAATGCTGCTGTAAGTCACTGAGAATACGTCGGCGTTCCGTATAGCTTTTCGATTTTGCCTGGAACCAACTAGAAGAACAGTGGTTCAAATGACCATTGCATCATGTGAAAGCCGCCGTTGGTGGCTCAGTGGTTATGGTGCTAGGCTGCTGATCCGAAAGACG
Source organism: Amblyomma americanum (assembly GCA_030143305.2). Classification (NCBI taxonomy): domain Eukaryota; kingdom Metazoa; phylum Arthropoda; class Arachnida; order Ixodida; family Ixodidae; genus Amblyomma; species Amblyomma americanum. The sequence continues at coordinate 96,217 of JARKHS020007175.1, read as the reverse complement.
CGGGTTCGATCTCGGCCACGGCGGTCGAACTTCAACGGAGGCGAAATGCTATAGCCCCGTGAACTGTGCGATGTCCAGAGCCCTCCGCTACGGCGTCCCTCATAGCCTGAGTCGCTTTAGGACGTTAAACACTATAAAACAAAACAAATATTGCCGTCATGCGAGCGAACTGTCACATTAACAATGGCCCCATTGGTCGCATAGAAAACTCACTGTGTGCCTTTTTCACACGGCCGCTTTGCGCATGCGTGCCTCTCCTGCTCCAGCTAAATTGGTTGATAACAAACCACCACCTCCTATTGAGCATGCGCAGTCGCTGTTAGCGAAAGCCGCGAACGACAGATGGCGGCAGCTGTAACGCACTCACTTGCCACTTTTGCAAGATAGTACACGCCTCATGAAAACGGATCGCACCAGGGGGCGCCATATTTCCCGAAAAAGGCGGATTTTTTAATGAATGAATGAATGAATGATGAATGAATGAATGAATGAATGAATGAATGAATGAATGAATGAATGAATGAACTTTATTTCCTCGTCATAGCGAGTGGAGACTGGGACTAAAGGTCCCAATGACTTGACGAAAGGTCCCAGCCCCATGTGTCAGAACTGAACATTGCTCACATAAACAACGGGCCACTTGAACCAATGGTCACAGTGTTCACACGAAACATTTAGAATTATATTCGTAGCATGAACGACGGGTCACATGAACGAATGGCTTATTATCAGCAGGTCACACATTGGCGACATGAAACATTCATATTCAGTGTGTTATAACCGAACACTGGTCGCGTGAACAACGAATCATGTTACTCGTTCGTCGACTTGTCATTAAACGCGATTCAGGTGGTCACGACCCCTTTACACGTACGTACATGACCTCCGTGACACCCGTAGACGGTATGACCACTCCCACACCTGACTCTGTAAAAGGTGTCACTTTATCAGAACCGCGAATTAATTTACGCGTTCAAACACAAATAGGGCGCCCAGGCAGGTGGAGCAGATGCTCCCATACCAAGACACATGACTGTCGACAACAAACATTCTGCTCCTGTATCATTGCTTCACAATTTATTCCATTTACCGTAAACCATCTTTTCGCGTCTCAACCGTCCTCAGAAAGTTAATTGGATCATGCGTTGTTCATCTTCGTTCGCTAAAGGCTTCCCCGCAGTATCATCGAGTGAGACAATTTAAAAGCACAAATTGCCATAGAACCAGAAAAAAAATGCCATGGTCTACAAGAAATGACGTTTCCATTTAAAAGATTTTCTTTCTTGTCCTGGCTGCTATACGCGTATTTCTTATAATTCGTATTGTATGCAAGTAACTTTCTCAATTGATTGCAATTAGAATTTTACACAAGAATGAGTTGAGTTTATTCATTTCATTTTAAACAATTGGTCTAACTATTCTAAAATATGAGACGTAGCACGGTGCACAATATCATTCATTGGAAGTTATTTTAGATTTCTTAATCGGAACGCTTTTAGTTTGAAGCGAGAAAGTAATTTTTTACATTAAGCAGTGCGCCGTACTGCGACGACATTATATACAAGTATTTCGCTGCAGTGCAAGCAATATGCAACTTGAGGCTTAAATTAAACGAAAAAAGCAAATTTTTCTCGCGTGCTTTATATTCAAAGCGCTCCAAATCGTTTTTAACGGCTTTTTTATTTAGAATGACTACTGTGGGAACATAAAATTTCTCAAACATTCTTTATACTATGCTTTTGCACTTTTTCTGGTGCCTTCATTGATTTACAAAATCACAGTTACATATTAACTAAACAGCTCATTTCCTCCTCCTGTGGCCTCAGCTGCTATCTCCGACTTATCTCTGAAGCGGGTCGAACGACGGCACTGCTCATTCATGGCTCCTCGCTTGGAGATTATTGAGAAAGAGGAAAGCTGGTTCATTCGTGGAGACCAGTCTAGATGAGACTTAGGATATCTCCCAGGAATCAGGATGTGGTGGTAATAATGAAACAACACAGGTAACAAAACGTAGTCGACGAGAAAACGTGCTCCCAGGATTAAAAGCAACATCGGCGTATAGCTCCCCAGATGCCGTTCTTGGGGGTGATCGGCGCCTTCATTTTCCCTTCCTTTCCAGCTGCCAAGTCTTAACGGGGAACTTCTGGGACCAGCTGTTTCTTTCCGAAGTAATCTCCTGAGCCCCAAGTCAATGGTAATCTATAGCCCTTCTGCGATTACTTGACCTAGCATTTGCTATGTCAATTTCTACTTCCTCATTAGCCTTCGCAATCTTCTTGGCTGCCCCTTTCTGTATGCAGACAATTTTTGCGCATAGCTTTCGGCAACAAAATAGCAAACCGCTCATCGAAAATCACTCAATCACATCTTTTCTTTCCTCTTTACTGTGCACTTTAGGAAGGCTGAGCTGGTTCACCCGTTTCGATAATGTCAATGCGGGCGCAGATTAACTCCCACAAGAAAGGCCTTCAAAGACTTCAGGTTTGTCTTTCTTGCCAGGCTCTGATCGCGTAATATTGCCTGCCCTTAGGAGCATGCTAATCAATACCAAATCAACCTCAGCATATGTGTAAGAGCCAAGCCAATAATGAAATCAGCCGCCGCGGTGACTGAGTGGCTATGGTGCTCGGCTGCTGACCCGAAAGTCGCGGGTTCGATCCCGCGATGGAGGCTAAATGCTGGAGGCCCATGTACTGCGCGATGTCAGTGCACGCTAAAGAAGCAAATGTGGTCGAAATTACCCATACCGCCCCCCTCCCCTCTATGGCGTTCTTCATAGCCTGAGTCGCTTCTGAACGTTAAGCCATAAAATAGAAATCTGGGTGCCCAACCGAAAACAAGAAAGGAACCAAACACTGCTGAATTAAGAATGCATGAATGCACTCAATGCCACCAAACTCTGACTGTTGCTTTCATTAAGTACACGTAATCTACGCATCTAGTCGAATCCAGTCGAAGTTCTTCGCAGCAAGAAAGTTGTATTGCGACCTGTTGTGTTCGGCCACAGCATGACTGCGAAGCCGTGCTATTGCCGCCCCAACAGCTTCTGCTACCTCGCATGTGCCTCATTTACTCTGTTCCAGTTGATGCAACATGTTTACGAGTTTTGCGAATTCCGCTTCTCACTATCTAAACCCAGCTTCAGCGGAAGGACAACAAAGAGTGACTACCTTTTCCGCAGAGAAACAAAAAATCTAGAAGGCCATTTGATGACTGATAGATCTATCTTATGAATTAGGTGATCAATCAACCAATCAACAAACCAACCAGTAAGAGGGTCATTATTCTATGTCAACGCCGTGGGTCCAAAGGTGTACTAGCCACAGTGGCGGTTGTCCACAAAGCGCAGACGGTCGATGAACTAACAGCAGACAGCCACGACACAATAGCAGAAGAGGTGGCTATAGCCCTAGCGACCACACATCCCGCCTCGTAATACACACTCACAGACTCAAAGATAGCGCACCGAAACTTCATTACGGGTAGGATTATTAAAATGGTCTATAGACAGTCTATAGACTTCTAATAAGCTCTCTTTCCTTCCTATAATATTTTCTTTTGTCTATTCATAGTCTATAGACTGTCTATAAATAAAATTCTACTAAAAGTGCATCGCCATCAATCTATAGATTGTCTATATACCGTCTATAGAATTTGTATTGCTTATAGACTATTCTCTTGTATTTTTCTATAGACAGTCTATAGACCTTATAGACAGAAGTCTATGCACAGTCTATAGACTGTCTAAAGAAATTTAAATAACAGTTGCCCCGCTTGCGTCCTTGATGTTCCAAACCAAGCAATCCTACGCTGACGACGAGCAGTTGATGTGGATACCTGGATACAAGTTGGCACACAACTCGGCCCGAGCTTTGCTCTCCAGAGACACCGATGGATGTACCTCGGAATCGTATCAGTTCGCTCCACTCACAGCATAAAACTAAATACTGCAACACCTAGATTAGAGCGGCAGGCATATCCACCACTTGCCAAATCCTTGCAAAAACGAGCAATTTGCACACCTTATACTGCACACATCGACCGCCCTTATGTGCTACAGGCCACAGTCCCGGATTCCATCGAATCGCAGTGAAAATTTTGCTGGGGGAAGGCAGACCTGTGCCATGTTGAATGGGCCTGCCAAAAAAACCAAGCCTTTGATACTTATAACTCAGCCAACGCGGGAGGGGTTGAAGCAGCACTATCTAGCTAGGAACAAGGGTACCAATTAACGTCAGCTTATCAAACGAGCCGGGGCAGTAGCTTACGCCAATGGCGGCCGGGGCAACCCTCTAACTGTACAACAATAAAAATTTTCATCGCCATCTCTGAGCAAAACAATCTGAGGCCAAGGGTAGCTAGCCATAATGGGAACCCGAGACTTCTTATCATCATCATCCTGCTATGTCCAATGCAGGGCAAAGCTCTCTTCCATGTCTCTCCAATTAACCCTGTCCATTGCAAGCTGCGGCCACCGTATCCCCACCAATTTCTTAATCTCATCTGGCCACCTAACTTTCTGCCGCCCCTACTACGCTTGCCTTCTCTTGGAATCCACTCCGTTACCCTTAAGGACCAGCGGTTATCCTGCCTTCTCATTACATGCCCTGCCCAAGCCCATTTCTTCCTCTTGATTTGACTAGGATGTCATTAACCCGCGTTTGTTCCTTTACGCACTCTGCCCGTTTCCGGTCTCTTAACGTTGCACCAATCATTTTTCTTTCCATACCTTGCTGTGTTGTCCTTAACTTAAGCTGAGCCCTTTTCGTTAGCCTCCACGTTTCTGCCCCATAGGTGAGTACCGGTTAGATACAGCTGTTGTATAGTTTTCTCTTGAGTAATATTGATAAACTGCCATTCCCTCCTTTATCTCTTCCCTTAAGTTACTGCGTCATTCCCTTCCTCAAAAAGAATTTTCATTTCAGTCATGATCTGAGTATATATAGATGGATGGAAAACTTTACTGTCAAGCGAGTTTGGACCATTCAAGGTCTCAGGGCCATCGCACAGCCTCACATTACGCGCATGTGTCCAGGCCACGTAGGGCCATTGCACTGGCACATCAGTTCACGCAGCGAAGTTGGGTGTCCGGGTCCGGCGACGCAAGGAGGGCCTCCCATTTACCCCATGTTCCGATGGCGGCCTGTTCCTGCGCTGGAGGATCGGCAGGGCAGCCAAGAGGATGTGGTCCAGGGTGGCGTGCGGTTCTCCGCAGAGAGTGCACTCTGGGGAAACAGGGCTAATAGGATAGAAGCTGAGAGGTGGGAAGGGTTCGGGTCTAAAGTCGCCTCCAGATGATTTGTTGGGAGTGGAATAGGCAGGTATAGGGAGGGGTGTAGAGTCGACGGGCGAGGCGTGCTTGTTGTGTGAGTCCTGAGAACGTGTGTGCCCGCTCTTACGAGAATTCCCAGCTGGGGTCACCATTTGCCCGGCAAATAAGTCCTCGGGCTATGTTATCGGCGGCCGCATTTCCTGGATTGCCAGAGTGAGCCCGCACCCACCCGAGCTTAGAACGCCTATCGGAATTCAGGGTGCACATTCCCAATATCTGCCACGCGGGGTGTTGAACTCGTCCGCGGGCGAAGTTAATAATGGCTGTTTTGGAATTGCTAACTATATAAGCCGCATTGGTTTGGGTGATGGCTAATGCTATAGCAGCTTCCTCTGCTACTTCCGGTGTACAGAAGGGTCTATAAAGTGGGTGAGTGGGTGTGGCTGCTGGATGGTAAGCCACAGCTACTGAACGGCCCCTCCTTATTCTTATTTTTCTAGTTACTGCCCTCTCATCATCCGGATCAACGGCCACTACCTATACGTATTCTCTTACCCTTTCCAACAGCTCGCTACCAAATGTGAACTGCTGTTCCCTTGCGAGACTGTTGAACATTAGTTTGGTTTTTTGCATGTCAACATTAAGACCTATCGTTGTATTCTGCCTGTCTAACTCATTGATCATGTTCAGCAGCTGATCTCCTGAGTGACTTAGAAAGGCACTGTCGTCAGCGAATCGCAAAATACTTAGGTATTCTTGATTAACTCTTAGCCCATTGTTTCCCATCCAGGTCTCTGAACACCTCCTGTAAATAGGCGTTGAATAGCACTGGCGAAATCGTGTCTGCCTGCCTGCACCCTTCCTTCTTAGAATTTTATTCTGACTTTAGACTATATGAAGGACTATGGTAGCGGTGCAGTCGTTATAGATGTCTTCCAGTATTTTCCCGAGACTTCATTAGCGACGAATTTATATGCAGCTTTGTGAATAGATAGAAATTTGTGGTTTTACTCAGGAAAAGAAATTGCGCAGTAACTGTCCCACATCTTGGTGGACACCTCAACCTCGCCGTAAAGGAAGGGATAAAAGAGAGAGTGAAAAAGAAAAGGGGTGCCGTAGTTTAGTGCTCCGGTATAATTTCGACCACCTGGTTATCGTAGGTGAACTATGAAATTAATATGCGTTTGGAAGAAGGCGATAAGAATCTGTTGAAAGAGGACTAAAGGACGAAGATAGCTCTATAAACAAATTGCTTATGAAGAAATGAAAGGGGAACTGCCACACTCTTAGTAGGACACCTCAACGGCGCTTAAGGAAGGGATGAAGAAACGAGTGAGAGGGGCCATAGCGAAGGGTTAATGATTAGTTTCAACAACCTCAGGCTCTGTAAGGTTCACAAAAGCCACACCCCACACGGGCGCCTTCTGCGTTTGCCCTCCACCGAAATGGCTCTGCAGCACCGGAGTTTGATCCACATCGTCATGCTAACAGCTGATTGCTGTAAACACTAAATCCATCGTTTCGGGATCGATAGACTGTGTGGTTTTCTTATTGGAGCTGGCAGGCAACTTTTTTCCAGGGAGCCAAGCAGGCAATTCTTAGAAGGAAGTGTGGTGGGAGGAAGGGTCACTGGCTTTGAGGTAAGATGACATCATCGCGCGCTTGCTTTCTCCCAGTCTTACGTCATCAACGCGAAGCAACGCTCGCTGCTTCTCTGAAACATGAGCATCCGTAGTCGGAATCAACCAAAGTCTAAGGGTAGCTGCTTGGGTTGACTGACCTCATACACCTCCTTTTACTCCTTCTGTTCCCCAAATACACAAGCACCGTATCTTGGAGTGCACTATAGTAGCAGGACGATGATTACGGTCTGCAACTAGAGCGTCTTTGTTTGTATAGTTTGTGTAGTCTTATTATGCCACCCGTGAAGGCAGTTAGAAGCCCCAGGCGCCCACGCTGGTGCAACTAATTTCGTCGGGTCTCGTTCAGCACTCGACAAGACACGCAGTGCGCGAAGACCTGTACGTTCTGTTCTGGCGCCGTCGGCGTTTTGTAGTTCCGTGCAGGGTAACACGGTTTGTTGGCGGTATTATGGCGAGGCTCACTCGAAGGCACTGAGGGGGTAAACTTCTCCCAGCCAGGGTAACCGCGTAGCCAAGTAGTGCCAATGAAGGACCCTTATATTCCTATTAAGAAAAAGAAGACTGAAGAAACCACTTCAAGTCGAAATGCTTGGCCAGCCATAGAGCAGGTACTCTGAAATAGCGCAAATACCAGCAAAAACTGGCGGGGGCTTCACGTAACGACGCGAACACGAACCAGCAACGAACTAAATTCAGAAAGCAGAATACCGCATATGTTTTATTTAGTGTGTTATGATACATGCAGTGATACAAATATGGTTAAAACACGCTGTCAGCGCCAAAGTGTCAGAAAAAAACTATAAAAATTCTATACTAGAATCAGTCTGGGATTGATCAGAGGATATTATCCAACAAGGCGCCTCAGCTTCAGAGAATTTGGGCCTCGCCTGAAATGATCTGTGCCAATCCTGGCGCTCTTTTCAGCACCCACGTGCTGGTCTTTATTTCAGTCTTGCTTCCCGCTCTCAGAATTGAGTAAATCCGCAGGCGGGTTTTTGATTGCCTTTTCTTAATTTCCGCTCAGCTTTCCCACGACCGTGCTAATGACAGGAAATTTTTACGGGAATCGTGTCGTCAGAAAAAGAAATTTAATTTAGCGTTGCTTCACAGTCGGTTCGCCTGGGGTTCCTGCCAGCCGCTGCGGAACGCACGTATACCTACATACCTTGAAGTACTTCAGGCGGTTGCCTACGGCTCCAAATTAATTTCTTCTCTGCCCATCCGCAATCCCGTAAATTTTGCTGCCAGTTGTATGCCTTCTGCTTCGCCTGAGGGCAACGATGTACGCAATTACAGCGGTGCTTATACCCAGCTTGTTTGCTCTTACAACAGCCCCGAGAGAGGCCGTCGCGTTCTGTCTCCCAGGCTCGACACCCCGTTTCCACAGCCTGTCATTGTTCTTACTTTCAAAACTAAGACAACAGAGGTTTCACTTTCTACAGACAGGTGGCGACCGAACAGCTAAAAGGGCGGCAAGCGACCTCCTCACTCAGTTTCATCTTGATTCTCTCTTTTAGCTTCGTACTTTGTGTTCTTTGCTTGCGAGACACTGCGGCGTCACTTGATCCGATAGTTTGCGTCATACAAGGCGATTGCGATGGCTTCCCGGAGGCTATAGAGTGTTATAGACTGCGCCTAGGCGGCGCAGCTCCCGTGGTATTCGTCACTTAATGGATGCATACGATGGTCATTGGTGGAACCGCTGGGTGGTGTTGTTGCATGCCTGGACAACATTTCGGAGATGAGGGCTCGTAATGTTTTCCGACGGTAAACATTACCTACACGTCTCCGCGCTCCTGTGCTCATTTGTTTCGTTTCTTCTTTCTGTATTTGCCCGTTTTTTTGTCTTTTTTTACATTTACGCTTTATTCTACATTCTTAGCTTCCTTATCAAGTTTCCTTATCAAGTTTCAATGGGTCCTTCTTGAAGCGTGGTCGCTGAACTGCAGAAGAATCATCGCCTCTTGTTTGGGGAAACCGGGCGCTTTCTACCCAGACGATATGCATAATTCAGACGACGAAGCCTCCGAAAACGATGAGCGAGTTGGTAAACAATGCTGCCAATCTTGTATGGGCTCGCGAGTGGCCTGGCAACACTCATTCCTCCGCCTCTTTGTCATATTGGGTGTTGCCGTAAGCCTTTCAGAGTCCAACACTCTTCGAAATTGCTTTTCTATTTGGCCCCATACACCATCTACCTATAAAGAGTGCCGCACAACCCAGTGATAACGTAAGAATGCATCATGTGAACCGATGGTTATGCTACCAGAGGTCGCATCCATCATATGGAGCAGTCCGAATTGTATTCGTCATATGAACCGGTGGTCATGTTGCTGAAGGTAAAAATGTTCACGTAGAACCTGCTCTGTTCTGAAGTGAGCAGCGAGCGAATACCATTCCCCCAACAATGGAACGACATAATCATCATCACCATCGTCCTGACTACGCCCACTGCAGGGCTAAGGCCTGTCTCATGTCTCTGCAAATAACCCTGTCCTTTGCCATCTGCGGCCACCGTATCCCCATAAACTTCTTAATCTCATCCGCCCACCTAACCTTCTGCCGCCCCCTGCTACGCTTGCCTTCTCTTGGAATCCACTCCGTCACCCTTAAGGACCAGCGGTGGTCTTGCCTTCGCATCGCATGCCCTGCCCAAGCCCATTTCTTCCTCTTGATTTCGACTAGGATGTCATTAACTCGCCTTTGTTTCCTTACCCACTCTGCCCGCTTCCGGTCTCTTAACGTTACACCTATCATTTTTCTTTCCATGGCTCGCTGCGTTGTCCTTAACCTAAGCTCAACCCTTTTCGTTAGCCCCCATGTTTCTGTCGCATTGGTGAGTGCCGGTAAGATACAGCTGTTGTATACTTTTCTTTTTGTATACATTTTGAGGCATATTCGTAACTGCGATTCGTGATCTGAGAGAACCTGCCATAGGCGCTCCACCCATTATTATTCTTCTAGTTATTTCCCTCTCGTGATCCGGATCAGCTGTCACCACCTGCCCTAAGGACGTATTCCTTTACCAATTCCAGCACCTCGCTACCAATTGAGAACTGCTGTTCTCTTGCTAGACTGTTGAACATTAGTTTGGTTTTCTGCATGTTAATTTTTAGACCCACCGTTCTGCCCTGCCTGTCTAACTCATTGATCATGATTTGCAGTTCACCTCCTGAGTGAGTCAGCAAGGCAATGTCATCAGCGAATCGCAGAATATTTAGGTATTGTCCATTAACTCTTATCCCCAACTGTTCCCAATTCAGGCCTCGGAATACCTGCTGTAAACAGGCGGTGAATAGCACTGGCGAGATCGTGTCTCCTTGCCTGACGTCCTTCATTATTGGAATTTTATTGCTGACTTTATGGAGGACTATGGTAGCTGTGCAGTTGCTATATATGTCTTTCAGTATTTTCACACAAGACTCTTCTACACCCTGATTCCGCAATGCCTGCATGACACTGCTGAAATTTCCACTGAGTCGAAGGCTTTCTCGCAATCAATGAAGGCTATATATAAGGGTTGGTTATATTCTGCGCATTTCTCTATCACCTGATCGATAGTGGGAATATGATGCATTGTCGAGTATGCTTTACGAACTCTTGCCTTATCATTTGGTTGATTAAAGTCTAAGGTAGCCCCGGCTCTATTAGCGATTACCTTAGTAAATACCTTGTAACACAACCTGACCGGTCTGTAATTTTTCAAGTCCTTGGCGTCCTCTTTGTTATTTTCAATAAGATTATATTTGCGTTCTTCCAAGCTTCTGGTACGGCCGAGATCATAATGCATTGCGCTTACAGGGTGGCTAGTTATTCTAGCACGAACTCCCCTCCGTCTTTCAATAGATCTGCTGTTACCTGATCCTGTCCAGCCGCTCTCCCCTTTTTCATTGCTTTTGAGATTTGATTACAAAAATAAAACTGAGCAGGGAACAAGACAAAGAAGAGAAGCAAACAGGTTTCTTGCCCCCTGCTCAGTTTTATGTTTTGTAATCATGTTATACAAACCAGCCCCTCATCGCTCACTCTTGGAACTCTGAGACTTTCTTTCTTCCTCTTTTTTTTATGGCGGGATATCCCATTGCTGTGCGCTACTGCCTCTCTCATTAATGTTCTGATTACGTTGGCTATTGTACGGATTTTTGTAGAACTCTTCGTCCAGTTTAAGTATCTATGGGAACGACAACTGAAACCTTACTGCTGCCTTATGGCGTTCGAATTTTGATGAAGGGGAAAATCTAGAGCCCGTGTACTGTGCGATGTGAATGCTAGTATCCGGGATGACAATAATCAAGACAGGAAGCAAACAAGGACGAACTACGCGGATCAGTATAACGTCACAAGGGGAAATTAAACGGCAGCTCGTAAACAGAAAATAAAAAGCTCACAGGGCGGTTACCACTCGGTAACGCGAGATTCAACCACAGATTGTGAAGGTCCAAAGTCAGAAGCCCCAAGAAGTGCACAAAAGGCCGGATAGAACAGCACTGTGCGTACTTTGGTCATGGACACTCTATACATATTACATGCTTCTGGCAACACAAATGTAGCATCCGCCGTGCGCCCCGAGCAATTCGTTCGTGGATGTGCAAGAAAAATTGCCTGCCTGCACTAATTCTTCTCTCCAATAACTCCTCCTGTTTCGACGACATAGTACCTGGATTCAATCAAAAAGGGGTCACGGACGCTGACCAAGAGAACGCGTGTTGTTTTCGATCATAAAATTGCAAATGTGCTTCATGCCAGCAAATTTTTGCGCTACAGTTGATTTATCAAGCGTGCGAGACATTTTTTTACCGTCAACGTTGCGCCAAAATTTCCTCTAAAGTCTCCTGTTCGTAATTCTTAAAATTAACGCTTACCGGCTCCAAACAACTTTGTCTTTGCCGCTCATACAGGCTGAAAGATTTTTCGCTTTTTTTTCGCCCGTAAGAGTACTTTTACCCAAAACGCGTATTCCGCATCAATCGCGGTAAAAGCCTTCCGGATATTCAATTTTGGATTGTAAAACTTTTATTTCCAACTGTTTGAGGGGCTTTCAAAGAAAAAAACTGCGAGAACGAATACCGTTAAACACCCAACTTTGCTTCACATCAGAAAAAAAAACGGTTTCTGGCTGTTTTCTGGCTTAAAACATGGTTCAGTATTTTTCCTCACGCACCGTTGCTTTCGTGTACATGGTCCGGCTCGATTGGTTTTTAGGCTCAATTCCTCTTTGTCCTTTCTTACTTAAAGCCAAACAGAACTTCACTTCTGGTTTATAGGATATAAAACTAAAGCTCAGGGGTGCATCCCAGTGATCCGGAAAAAGAGAGAGATGAAGCCTGAGATTCAAGTTTTTGTCGAAAACGCCAGGGCTGTTAACAAATATCTGATGTTTACAAGTACGCCTTCCTCATTTTTAGTCAGTTGTTTTGAACCAAAGTTGCCTAATATTAAGTTGCATACTGCTGCAAGATGGTGAAGAAGCGGGGAGGCAGGGAAGTTACATATAGTACCGCTGTCGTACAATGGCACTTCGCACGGGCGCACTTAATTTATGCATGCACGCTGGAGGTTGTTGGCATGGTTGGGCAGAGAAAGCTGCCGTTTCTCTTGGTATGAAATAACAGTACCGTTTTTGGCTGAAACAAAGCAATTTACCGCCGTTCAGATCGCCTGATGCGATAAACCCAGCAAGGAGAATGTGCTCTTTGGGTGATTCCCTTCTACCTCATTCCATCTGATGATCTTCCGTTCTTGCCGCATCCATTGCTTGAAAGTTGAACTAATCAATTTGACTTTACTGTGGTAGTGTTTTACGGCTCGATCATGATTTCATGCTTTACAATCGCTCCATTTGCACTTCGCTCTGCTTTGGCTGGCTTTATGACTAGGTAGTTTTTGTAGCGAGAGCTACACTACGCTACCCAGTCGGCCAATGCGCCGTGAACCTGGGAGGCCGATAGTGCGCATGCGCGAAACAAGAGAGGAGCAGCAGGTGCGCGGCGCATGACGTCAGAGTTCGCCCGCCGCCGCCGCCGCGCGAGGAGCCGTGCCGGCCCGACTACGCCCGCCGGCGCCGTACGTGAATGCGCATGCGCGGCAACCGGATAAGGGCAGCTGGGGCGCGGCGCATGACGGCAGAGCTTGGCCGCACCCGCGGCCGCATGTGGGGTCGTGTGGACAAACTGCGTATGTGCGGCTGTGTGTATAAACGCTGAAGTGATAGACTCGACGTATCACAATCACTTCGTATGGGTGACGAAAAGGAGACTCCAGCCGCTGCTATGACGGCGGCATCGTCAGGAGAAGATAATTCTTCAGACCCAGAAGTCATCGCCTGACACTTGGCCGCTCTGCAGAGAAAGAATGAACATCAGAAGGCTAAACGAGCGGCGGAGACGCCTGAGCAAAGAAAAGAATGTCTTGCTAAGCGGAGACGCCAAGAGGCGGAGCGTAACAAGTTGCGCATAGCAGCTCGCATGGTTCCTTCGCAAGAAAATCTATATGAAGCAATGGCAACATCATCATCAGCAACAACTGACGAAGAGGATGCAAAGGCTCGTCGTATAACTGACCACGCGATTGGACCAGGGGGGAACTGCAGCTCTCGCTACGTATATCCTGGCATAGCTGAGCTAAGCCACTGCCAATTTTTATGCTTTGTAGGACCCTGGCCTACATGGCTCAAAGCAACAGGTTGCGCGCGCCAAGCCCACGTCATTCTGCGTTCTTCAGATGCGAACGGGCGCATGTCCGGCAAGTTCTTCGCCGCCAGCGCGATGAGCGTGCGTGCGATCGGGCCAGCGGCTAGATAAAGACCGAGCGAGCATGCGCGTGGGCCGTTAAGCGCGGGAGCACTGCCCACGCACTTCACGGTTCCGGCAGCGTAGACCAGCCGCCGGCGAGACGTACCTAGTATACACGGTTCGCCTTGGGCGGAAGCGGCCTCCTTCCCGGCTCCTCCACCGCAGGCCACCGGCAGCGGGGCAGCGGTACCAGGCGTGAGTGGCTGCCATTGATTGATTGATTGATTGATTGATTGATTGATTGATTGATTGATTGATTGATTGATTGCTTGATTGATTGAATGATTGAGTGAAGATGAGCAGACAAAGTGAAGGAGGCAGAGAGGGCAACCGGCGGCTCTGTCATATGTGTAGCGTGGAGACTCGACTGTCGTAGCGTAGTTTGAGCGTCTTGATTCTTCCGAGAGTAGCTTTTAGAATCGTCCCTTCGTTGCGGAGCTCGGACACCCCTGGATTGTTCAGCTAGTCTAAACGCTGCCGCTTTGCCTTGAACCTCGGTGCGAGTGAATTTGTTTTCTTGTTTATTTTTGTGTTGTTCCGTTCGCCCGCAATAATCGGTGTTGTCTGTGCTTGTGGTGTGTCGATCGGTGGGCGATTCCTTGGCGCGCGAACCCCTCTGAAGTGGGAGGTTCCGTCAGCGTTTACACGCATTTCGCCTTGGCGCGCCGCGTTGCGTCACCCGATGACGTTGCTTCGCTTGCAAGATCCGATGACCGGGCTCGAGCCCGCTTTCCTTTTCAGCATTCACCCGCGCTTGAGGGTGTCGCTAGGGCCTCCTCCACACCTACGCCCATGAAGGTTTTCTTCTCGCCCCTCGCCAGGGGTGATCCTCGTGCTTAGCCAAGAACCAAGAATATCAGAATGTGACGGAAGCGGTTAAAAAAGCAGTGGTGCCAGCAAAATTCAGGCTCATAGCAATGAAGAAAGCACAGACGGGCCTCGGCGCCCACTTTGCTTTTTTTATCTCTTGTTTCTTGTTTTGCGCCGAAGGATCACCTGCAACATTGCGGAAATATCTGTTACATAGGCTCTACGCGCACGAAAAGAATGTTGTGGTGGCCTCTTGAGTGAAGCCGCTTTTACGGCAGGCTGGCCTGGCTTTGCGAGGCCCTAACTTGTAAACTGTTTTCATGAGTTCCAAATAATGTGACTGGCTGACTGACTGACTGGACTTAATCACTCACTTATTCACTTACTGAATGGACACTCACTCACTTATTCACTTACTGAATGGACTCACTCACTACACTTAATTACTCACTGACTGACTCTACTCCTCACTCACTTAATTACTGACTTACTTATTTGCTCACTGGCTCACTCACATACCCAATGACTACTCACTCACTCACTGACTTAATTACTCACTGGCTCACTCACATACTCACCGACTTACTCACTGGCTCACTCACTAACTAATTTCTCACTCACTCTCTGACTGATTGGAGAGGAAAGATCTCCGAAGTCATTTCCGCTCGTTCATCAGCGCAAGGTATCCTGTCTATCCAGGCTGCAATTTTCTCATGGACGTATCTCCTATAATGACGTGACATAAATTTCGAACACGGGTGGAAGCGGAGGGTTCGCCCTGCGCACCAGCTCGCGAACGAAGCGGAACCCAAAGTTGCCATTCTTAACGAGATTAGTATAAACCCTCGCGAAGCTTACAGTGTGCCTGAAATGCTTCTTTACGGGGCCGAAGATGACGGCTGAAACCAAATTTAAATACGTAAAGACGCACTAATACACAACAATAGCTAACTGTGTTTAAAAAAATCAATCAACAAAAGGAGAGGGCTCCAAGCTATATCTGGCCGTATATGGGGATAAGCAGGACAGCCGCTCAAAGAATGGTCGGTGGCATAATAAGCAAGGCCCAACTCAATCTACGCCCCCGCCAGTACATCCTCGTTTCTTTCATTCGAGAGATTGGAGCGTACAAAGGGATTGAGCGTACCGAAAGAACCAAAGAGGTTATCCGCGGGCCTTGCGAACTGTAAAAAAAATGGGGGGGGGGGGTGTTATAAAGTGCGTCCGCACACGACTGTAACGAAGTCATGCTGGCAAGTTAAATTTTTGGGGAGACTGTTTTAGAAGCATAGCCCCCGTAACAGTTCCGCTCCGTCGTGTATCACGATTTTAGAGGAGTGAATGACCACGGGATAGAGCGACGGATCGGAGAGCATGTTCGCAAACTTCCTGTTCATTTCTTCTTTCACTCCCTCCTTTATCCCTTCCCTTACGGCGCGGTTCAGGTTGTCCGCCGATATGTCAGACTGATACTGCGCCATTTCCTTTCCCAAAAACCAATTATTATTATTATTATTATTATTATTATTATTATTATTATTATTATTATTATTATTAGTATTATTATTATTATTATTATTATTATTATTATTATTATATTATGTTAGTGCTGAGACGCACGCGCTAGGCTTCCCGAGCCCAGCGTAACTATAGGAACACGTATTATTGGCCATTCCCTCTTCTTTATAAAGTTCTGAGGATAGAGCGCTACGCTGAGAGAGATGGGAGACATAAGGCGGGAAGAAGGAAGGCAGTGATGTTAACCAGAAGGGTGTGTCCGGTTGGCTACCCTGCAGTGAGGGAAGAGGGGTGAGGGGATTGAAAAGGGAAATACAGAACGGTGAGGATCACAGTTGTGTGCTCTGCAAAAACAGGCAGCCACGCGTGCTGCGGCTCATCTAATGGTAGTTTATTTATTTTTGTTTATATATTTATGTATTTATTTATTTATTTATTTATTTATTTATTTATTTATTCTTAGTGCGATCCTTATTCAGGCTCACACAAGAGAAGGCCAAATGACATACACAAATAAAGCAGCGCGAACAAAAGCAAGAAAAGGAACAAAATGCAACTAGCGGAAACAATCTCATATTATGAAAGTAAGATAATATATGTGGCTAAGAAAACGCTAAACCTTTTCGCCAAATGCATCAGCATTTAAAGCAACTGACCAATTTCACTTGGTAAAGAATTGCACATTCAATTGCCTTCGGTAAGAAAAATTATTTAATGGGCACAACGCTCCCATTCTAGTGCATTCTAGTAAGGGGCTAGTTAGCGCAGAGGAATTTTCTAGCCCATGAAATGTGGTGACAGAAAATAAGACGTACACGAAGGCTGCGTCAACAATCTGGCGCTCTTCTAACTTTACGTTGCGATAAGAGAAGAACGGAAGGCAGAGTTACAGGCGCCGGCGCGACATAACAGCTCTTTACCTTTAGGAATCGACGGACGTGAAATTGTATTGTGTGGGATGATTTTATTGGAACAAGAGCAGGTTCAGCAAATAGCGTCATGACTAAGGTGTTGTACTCTAAACACAAATACGCCTCACCTGAGAGCAAAACTGGAGCAATATGTCCTCTTGAGCATACTCTTTTATAAAATGCTATGCGCCAGAAGACAGCTTACACGTTTTTTTTAACTCCTTCCTGTTTAGAGCGTGCGTCGGCGCGAGGAGTGGTCATAGACGCGCTTTTGAAAAAATGTTACCTTAGAGAGACCGAACGTTTACTTTTAACTCACCTTATACTTGGTGTCCCAGCTAACTTAGACCAAGGTATTAAAAAAAACAATGCTTTCTTCTGAACTGAAATCGCGTGGATGCTGTTAGGGTTTATCTAATGTTTCGGTACCATTTTTTGCTCGTCGTACTTGAATGATTAGTAGAGAGTAAATTAACTTCTTTAAATATCACTTGAAACGAGCAGGCATCAATAGCAGATTTTTGGAGCTCCACAAATATTGCCCAACCCAGGCACTTCCAACGAGATCGCCTTAGAAAATTGGTAAATTGGTTGTTGGAGAAAAGAAAATGGCGCAGTATCTGTCTCGCATATCGGCGGACACCCGAACCGCGCCGTTAAGGAAGGGATAAAGGTGGGACTGAGGGAAGAAAGGAAGAAAGAGGTGCCGTAGTGGAGGGCTCCGGAATAATTTCGACCACCTGGGGATCTTTAACGTGCACTGACATCGCACAGCACAACGGGCGCCTATTGCGTTTCGCCTCCATCGAAACGCGGCCGCCGCGGTCGGGTTCGAACCCGGGTACTCCGGCTCTGTAGCCGAGCGCCCTAACCACTGAGCCACCGCGGCGGGTAGATAGCCTTAACGTGGCTGTTTTTATTCGGAGAACACGAAAGCCCGCTGAATTTTAAAAAAATACCACATGACGGCGCGCTCTGTGCGCCCGAATGCGCCGCGATTACAGCGCTCTCATCCGTGATTTGCAAAAAAAACATTGCCAACGCCGCGTCTTCTCTTCGCTTACGAGAAAGGGCTTCTATCTTCGCTCGACTGTGACTTTACTTGCGGCGGCTGGAGACGCACTGTGCATTCTGCTAGCGTGAGAGCGCAATTATCGCCAGCAGAAACGGGAGCCGGCTTTCTTTAACTGCCACCCGAACCCACTGGCGCTTATCTTGGAACCAACCACAACGCGAAGCTCTGACGTGTGCAGCGCGAAAGGCGCGAAGCGAGCGATGTTTTTTTACAAAGCATGGATGAGAGCGCTGTAACTGCGACGCATTCGGGCACGTGGTATTTTTAAACTCTGCAGGCTTTCGTTTTTACGCGAATTAAAACTGCCACGCCTAGTCTATCTCGTTGTAAATGTCTGGGTTGGATAACATTTGTGTAACTCCACAAGTTTTCTATTGACGCCTGAACATCTGAAGCAATATTTAAAAAGTTAATCAGTTTATCTCGACTAATTATTCAAGTAGGACGAACAAAACGATTCTACTGTAACCTTAGATAAACCTTAACACATCCACGCGATTTCAGATCTGAAGAACGCTTAGGTTTTTTTCAAAATCTTGGTCCAAGTTAGCTTAATGCTCAATTAATGCTCAATTATATCAAGAATAATTTACTGCATTATAAAAATTCAATAGTCAAGGTCGAGAAAAGCTGAAAAGCCCTTTCTGGGAGAATGGAAAAATATTTAACCGCCATGCTTATAGCGATGGTATGCTGCGTTGCTAAAGGGAAGAGATAAAGCCGGAAATGGGCCCCACTGGACGAACAATAGAAAACGAAACTGGAAAGCGCCTATATAGAATAGAGATTTCGAGATTTGGACGCCTCCTTTTCTTAGTTCAGGTGACCATAGGCTTTCAAGAGGACAATTGTCTTGAACAAACGAAAGCGTCCAGATCTCGGCGGTTCTCCCAGATATGGGGCAGAGATTTTAACGCACATTGCAGTGTTAGTGGCACTTCAACAAATATTTCAATTTTAAAATTTTAATTGCTCCTGGCAGTTTGTGGGCTGGGCATTCTAATAAAAATTGGTTCTACTACTTTTTCGAAATCAACGTTATCATACTAGGCCCTGCTGCTCTGTTCTAAATGGAGCTGATACTTCTTCCTGATTAGAGTACCTTGCATTCTCAAGAGAATATATTTTAGATACTGTAGAAGCTTGGGCAAGTTGGTGTAACATTGTAATACAGCAGCACAACGGACAAAGGACGAGACAAGTGCACAGACACGGCGCTGAACTTAAAACTGGCTTAACTTACAACTGGCTGAACTTACAAGCCAGTTGTATGTTCACCGCCGTGTCAGTGCACTTGTCTCGTCCTTTGTCCCTTGCTCTGTTGTATTACAAATAATACATTTTTCAACTGAATAAATTTTAGTTCGAGCAGAATGATGGCCAGTCAAGCTTTTGCTATGCTTTAGAACACCCGCTTTTAACGTGCCGTCTTTCGAAGGCGCGTAAGTGAGCTAGTTTCGAATATTTACTTTATATTTACCGCCCCAAGCAGTTAGCGTGCTGCCGCTTGCGTGGGCTTTCTACTACAGAAAAGTCGCTGCTATATTGTTACTGAAACGGCAATGGGGAAAAAAATTCAAAAGTTTCCGGCTTTTGTCGTATGATCCCATGTCAGTTTGATCATACCATCAACGCTCCGCAAATACTGTTACGAGTGGGGAGAGGAAAACAGTCGCGTACTCTGCTCCCTGAGGGAGCATGTATCAGAACACTATTATATTCAACGCCACGAGGAATGTGGTAGCATCAGAGCAAATTAAGCGCTTTTGTTCTTATTGCTGAGCTTGTTTCGCTGGGGTAAAAAGGCTGGGGTTGGAACCAGGCAGTGCTATTGTCGTTCAAGTGGCAGATGCATTTATCCTGCAATACACTTGACCTTACCGCTGATGAACATAACACTAGAGCTTACCGTAAGTTTAATGAATCCGCAGGTGTATAGCGGCAAATACGACTCTTGAGCAACGCGAGTGCAGGCCACGTTTTGACAACGCTGCGACAATTGGCCGATGCAGAGTCAGGCAATGCATGAAATTATCGAGGCTTACAACACTGTGCAGAGGCAGCACAAATGCATAAGGTTTCCTTCCATATCATCTGTTGAGAACAAGAAGTCACTTTTTTTAGGGCTAGAAGAGGATAGAAAGCATCTGATTCATATATCTGGAATGACTGTTGTTAGGTGGGTTGTCCGCATTGTATGTATTTCGGAGCGTTTCTTTAATGAACTTCAGCTGTCCTTTCCGCTGGATGTTTTGATTTCTGTCTATCTCTCCGTATGCTCTCTCGGTACTTTGAAAGCAAATAAGCAGCTTGTCTTTGAGGTGTGGCCTAACGAATTTGGGACTTAAGTTTTTCGATGATGTCACCTAAGGCGAATGAAACGTAACTAAGGGCAATTTAGCATATGTGAGAAGCTGTTAATATGCAATCATACTTGCAAAACTGTGGACTCGTAGCAATGCAGAAACCCTTGATGGATCTTGCCACCCGTTCTACTTTTAGTGCGAAAGGATTACTTCACGGGGGCAAACCGGCTCACTGAGTTTTTGTGCTAAGCTTGGCCTTGAGTGTGCCCTTTGGCAAACCATAAATAAATAAATCCAATAAGTACTGCCGCGACTGAAATTCGAAACCGTGGTGGCGCGAACACATCAGTTTTGCTGGCCACTGCACGGGAGCACTATGCTATCGCCGCAGGCGATCACGCCTCGTGTTAAGCTGTTGTTGTTGTTGTTGTTTGCCTATCAAAAGATGGCACATACCCACACTGGGGGATCGGCCAAGAATCGGACGGCTATTCACCTGAACGCAGTTAATGAAAAGGAAGAGCACGTGGGAGCGCAACATCGGTGAATTCTTCCTCATGAATCGTGTTAAGCTGCAACACAACAGCGCTGTGCATTGCACGTCGTCTTCTTCATCAAGTAATACGACTGGAATGAAGAAGATGGTCATGCATCGACGTCAACGATGACGAAGCCGCTGAGGCGGCCTGCTGACGCTCTTGCTGGAGAACTGCTCCTTGTACCCGCCTATTGGTCCGCTCTTCATCAATTACTTGTGCAGGAGACTTCGTCACCGGCGCTTCCCACTTCCCAATAAACCACCCTTCACTACTATCGAAATAAATCGTCGCCAGACGGAGCCAGCGACCCAGCAAAGCAAAACCTTTGGCCAACCAGGCTAAACACATCCTTTCGCACTTCTGCTCAGTTTTAACACGTTAAAACTCTAACACAATTTCTCTTTATTTTCTTTTCTTTCGCACTCATTGGTCATGCCCAGTACTACGTGAATATCTTTCACACAGGCTGTACGCAGACGGAAAAAATTCTGCGTCGTCCTCTTGTTTGAAGCCGCCCCTTCGGCAGGCAGGAGACGAAAGATGCCTGCAGTCATTTCCGTTCACGCATCAAGGCAGCCTGTACTGTATTTCCAGGATGCAGTTTTCTATGAAGATATGTATTATAATGATGTGAAATTATAAGCTTGAAAGACGGGTAAAAGCGGTGAATTTGGCCTGTGCACAGCTTGAAAAATAAAAGCAAGCCAAAGTTTTGTTCTGAAGGAGATAACTATAAACGGTTCCGACGCTCACGATGTTCCTGAATGCTTTTTACAGGGCTCACGCTGAAGGCTGAAACTCAATTTAAATAAGTGAGGCCACCCTCTTATACTACACAAAGCACCCACGTTTAAAAAAATACGACAAATAAAAGGGATAGGCCTCCAAACAATAGCTGGGTGCATAAAGGGGTGAGAAGTGACCGCCTCACACAGAATGGTCGGCGGCATAATAAGGCATGCGCAACTAAACCTACGGCTCAGCGCGTGCCTTTTTATTTATTTCCTTCAAGGGATTGGCGCCTACGGATTAGATCGAGCGTTGACCTCGAGAAACTAAGATATTGTCCGCAGGATTTGCGGAAAGTAGGAAAAAAAACAGCTTTAAAGTGTGGCTTCGCACGCGACGGGAAGAAAGCCATCTTCGCGGCTTAAATTTTGGGGGGCCTGTTTTAGAAGCAAAGCCTATTACACTTCCGCTTCATCGTGTATCCTGATTTCATCAGACTGACTGACCCCGGAGTAGAACGGCGAATTAGAGCTGAGGTTGTCGAACTTCCTGTTGATGCCAAGGCAGGCTCCGTTTCCCGAGCCAAAACTGTACAACGAACACATGTTTCTTTATCAGCCACTGGGTCCTCCTTACAAAATTTAGTGGAGAGAGCACGACGCTCTGTTCCGTGAAAAGACCCGAACCTCATAAAGCTTGGCCGGTGGGCAGCCACGTGTGCTGGAGCTTATCTAATGGCAGTAAATTCCAATCACCGGCTTGTTAGCGCTGAGGATTTTTCGGATCGTCCCTCGGCCATCGGACACCCATCGCTACGTCCTCTTTCCATTGGAATACTTTTCGTTGCCCTAGAAAACCTACGATAATGCGTCCTGTGTACTTAATTTATTTAGAACATGCTGCAGTATTCAAAGACCAAGATTTCCTTATCTGGATTCCCACTTACTTGCAATTAACTGGAGGTTGTTATCTAACCAATGCTGCGGCTTTCTCTCTGTCACGACTTCGTTATCGTCATTTCTTCTGATAATCTTTCCTCACTGTCTTCTCATCAGCTTTAAATTAGAAAATAGGGGCGCTTACAATAGGAGAAGGAGGCGAGGACGTCACTGACGATCCTCAGGCTTTCTGCCCTTCCGCCTGACGTCTCTAATGGTGGTAGGGATGAATTTTTATGGCGCAAGGGCATCTGTGCCCAAACTGCGCCATGGCACTAGGTGTTTTCTGTCTACTGAAGATGGGGTCGAAGATCCATTTTTCGAAGCATTTCCACCCCAAATATGCCGAGCACCAGGACAGAGGAAACCTTGCACCCATTGTTTCAGCGGTGTGCACCCAGAGACAGTGGGGATGAAACCCCGTACCTCCTGCATGCGAAGCGGAAGCTCAAGCAACTAGGCCCCGTGTCAGCATATCAGTGAGCGCTGTGACCGCAGTGCTAGCTCAGTGGTTTGAGAAGCCGCCTGGTATGCGGGACGTGCGGTGCTCAATCCCCAGTGCCATCGGGCATCCACCGGTTTTCCAGTAGTTACAAGCTTTCACCACAGCGTGGTGCTCAGAGTGGTCAGGGCAAGCGTATTTGGAAAACTGGGTGTCTTATACCGCCTCTCGCTGGTCAAAACGTGCTAGCTATGGTACTGTTCGGCCAGGCTGTCTTTGCATCCTCACAATCAAATAATTACGACAAGAACTGCTGATGTAATCGGACCACGTAGGAGTCAGGTAATCTTGTGGGTGATTTCTCAGCTGCAGCTTTTTGGAACCATTAAAAACAATGTTTCGTTTCCTGGCAACGCCCCTTGAATCGCAACTCCGTTCCTCGTTGTCATGTTAGTGTATAGGGTGGCACACAAACTCGATGAATTTTGAGAAGATTAACGTCTTCGCTCAGGTCGGTTACTTCGGTCGACGTATTTGGGTCAAATTTAATGTTGTTCCATCCATTGCAGGGCTGCCACATCAGCGGAAGCGGGCCTGACATTATCGATGGAGCCTATAAACGCATAAAGCTGCCGGCCCGAACCACATGGTACAAGCAATGAGAGTAAGTGAAAGCCATCATCCAGACGATTCTGTCCCGAATTCGCGCATTTCGTTCTCTGTGGTTCCCCTGCATTTCTGGGTCCCGGCCGCGGCGGCCGAATCCTCGACGGAGGTGAATGACAAAAACCGCTATCTGCTAAGCAACTAAAGAACCTTGGATGATTCGGATTAATGGGCAACCATCTACTGCGGCGACCATTCATTTCACTCCTCAGAACCCTCCTTCATTCCGTGCCTCACGTCGCGGGTCAACCCTTGTAAAAATGATCTGTAGACATTTTATAGACTTCTTATAGACTCTATTGTCTTCCTATGGATATTTCTGTTTGTCTATTCATAGCCTATAGACTGTCTAGAGACAAAAGTCTACTAAAAGTATTTCTATAAATCTATAGATTGTCTATAGACTGTCTATAGGATTTGTATTGCCTATAGACGGTTCTCTAGGGTTTGTCTGTAGACAGCCTATAGACTTTATAGACCTAAGTCTGTGGACAGTGTGTAGACTGTCTAAATAAACTTTTGTAAGCGAGTGGTCCGTATTAAATGAGAAAGTAACTGCAGTCTTGCTCACCTCATAGCCTGCTATCTTCAATAATAGTATTATTAAATATTATCACTGCATTCTATGCAATCTTTTGTTGCCCGTAAAAGCCGCACATCTGTCCACTTTCGACAATAATTATTATATTAAATTGATTTTTGGGGAAAGGAAATGGCCCAGTATTTCTCTTATCTCGGCGGACACCTGAACCGCGCCGCAAGGGACGGGATAAAAGATGAATTGAGAGAATAAATGAAGCAAGAGGTGCCGTAGGGGAGGTCTCCGGAATAATTTCGACCACCTGGGGACCTTTAACGTGCCCTGACATCGCACAGACAATAAAGCGACTTCCTTTTTTTTTCCTCGATGGTTGCATCATATACCTTCAGTGATGTAAGCGGTGCCGCTGTATCCGAGCCGAATGTCGGAGCCACTGAGCCACAGCATCGTGAAAGAAATGCGCACTCAACTATCGTTGTAACTTCCCTCGTCAAGATAGGGCGGAATTTCAGGCAATTTCTCTGCTATATTACGCGAGCAGCTCTGTGAAGTAGTTTGCAATAAATGGCGTGGCCGTCACTGTCGGCTTCGCTGTATGTCACAAGTGCACACTCACGCGTCTGCTTGCAGGCTGTGTGCAGAGAAAGTTGCCGTGAAGCGGGCACTTTCTCGATTGCGCCATTCGCCGTAAAGTGATTTGGTAAGGAGAAAAGTGCCAGGGCAACAATTAGGGACAGGAAGAGAGAAGAGCAAGTTAGGTAAGAGACACGAAGTGACTGTGTTCTTAGTGAAATGAGGCAAAGGAAATGGGCATGACACTTAAACGTGCTGCGAATTTCGGCGGTTAGAGGTTCGTTTAACAACACCGCTCATCAGAAACGTTGTAATGAGGCGAAGTTGACCCTGAAGGAACAGGTGAAACTAAGAGCGACTTTTCTGGTCGCACCGTGCTTTCTTTGGGCTTTTCACTAAGCGCTTATTATCTATCGGCCAGAATAATTTTTAAAAAATGTTACATCAATGAGACCAAAGCTTTATCGCTCGTTACGTTAACCATAATTCGTTCATCATATGCATTTCGGGAATGCGAAGAACAGCTGGGGCATTTAAATTAGCTTGACAATGAGAGATCTCATGCAGGGCAACGTTTCGCTGTAGCGAAGTAGAAAACATTCCACAGCAGCTCAAGCGTGACGAAGGGCTTTAATAAAGCTATCAAAGGTACTTACCACGGCACCCAAACAATAAATAACTAAAAAAACCTCGTACACTAAAAAAAGATCGGCAGCTTTACTGTTTCACGATTGGCGCGCTCTCTCTTCTCCGCGTCGGAGGATTAATCCCGTATGAAAGCGTTGGGACAACTGCTCCGAACTTATAATTCATTAGGAGGAGACATCCATTGAAGCTTGACGGAAGCATCAGAAGAACTGAAAGCAACGAGGAAAAAACGTCAAATATCCTCCTTCGACTGCGAGTTTGTGATTCCGGATCAAAGGCAGGCACAATAATTAGTAAAGCTGTAATCGTTTCCCGTTCAAGGCGACCGCTTCTGCATTGCTCCCTTTATACATTTGCTGGAATGGTCTTCGCAACCCTGATGAGGCACTAAGTAGTGTAACCGGCTGTTTTTTCTCCGTAGCTTTGCTACTTCTCCAAAAGGAAACGCCCTCTCAGCAAGCCAGGAAGATTTGGGGCAATCGCTGTCCATGCAAGAGCAATGCGTAGAACAAAAGGTCAAATGGTAGGATGGCACGCATGGAGTTTCACACGCATCATCTACATGCACTGCTAAACTGAATTTCTTACTGACAACAACGACGTATATTTACTGCGATAGCAACAACTCACACTGCTTGTCTTCACAAAGTTTCATGCAGCTGTTCTCAGTGCCCGTTGCGTCTCCAGATATTGACCAAGCCTCCAGCTCATCTCGATCATTCGGGACAATATGCTCTCGGGTGCAAGAATGTTATGAAGCATAGCTTCGGGAATCGCCCTCCGATTCCAAAAGCTTTCTTTTCTGAGAGCGGGAGCTGTTTATGGGACAGCTTACGTCATTGGCGACGAGTAGCCTCGCTGACTATGGTTTACCGTACGCCGCGACGATGGGTCTACCCCTGCACGTGCCCCGAACTACGCGTACCCTCGTGTTTACGGGTAGTCCGGGCCCAGATCACGTGACCGCGCCCCACAGTCATCCCGATCCTGGCGCTTCGTGCAATATTCGTCCTAATCTGGTGCGACGTGTGGCTGTAAGTGCCGCTAAACGCTTTGAAACGCCTCCGAGACGCTCCACGTAGACGCATAACGACAGCCCGCTTACATGCCAAGGGGAAAACGCAGGGAGCGCCGGTTGGACACGCTGCTCACAAACGCGTTGCCAGTCAACGTCCGCAAGACTATGCCCGCACATTTGATTTGAACATTTGATTTGGCACGCACATTTGACACGAAATTCCCAACGTTTGCGCCATAGTGCGCAATGCGGGAAACTCGGAACTGGTAGTATTGCCTGTTCGCAACGACGACGCTTTATAAACATTATATAGCATAGCCAGATGCACAAGCGCCCTCTGTCAGGCGAATGCAAATGGCGCGTGGCTCAATGTCGGGATAATAAGTTAATACAACTAAAGGCCTGGTAGCAGCCTTCGAGTGGGTCATACTCACAATCCAGGACAAAACCATTTTTGAGCGGGAAAGCGTTTATGAAGGCAATATTTTCATATAATGAAAGATTTCACTATAACAATCAATACATCCGCAGAACACCCGACGGCAGTCTTGTATCCTTTTTTCTATGGACGTTCTTGCTATCGTCAAGAGCGTTCCGCATTGGTTTTCTGTGACCGTCTTAACTGTTCGATGCGATCGATGGGAACACTTGAAAAGAAATATTTTGCTACATATAAGAAGAATGGGGCATTACCTTCAATGTTTCCATAACGTTGTCTCACGATTTTTCAATTTTCAAAATTTTAGTCAGAGATTGTTGGACGTGGATCACATGGACAGTTCCTTGAAAGTAATTAAGGAACGGAGAAAAGGGGGGGGGGGGGCATAAATCTGAAAAAAGCTGACAACATTCGCTCTCGCTGTCGTTGAATACAGCAGTTTAAGAGAGAAGCGCAAAAGTTATAAACTGTTTCCGCCCGACGCAGTGAGAATGGAGCCATGCGACAATTTCTTTCCCATCTCACCCAGCCGCCCGGGAATTCCTGAACATTGAGCAGGCTGTCATAACGCCATTTGTTCTCATGATGGTACCATCGTAATTCCAGAAAGGTTTAGGACAGCAGAGCTCTTTTTTCAGCAGGATGTCGCGCAAAAGCTAAAAATAAATGTCTGACTGCTTAGACAAGCGTTTAAATTTGCTTAAACTAATACGTTTATTGCAGATAGCAATCTATGACGCTTTATCGTATTTCTTGTTGTCGTGGGTAAACTACATTATAGTATATTTCAAGCAAAAAATTGGCTCCATCAGCTTTGAACCGTGCCCCCGTCTAGTAAGGTTCAACGACCTGTACTGAAAACCACCGGCTGTCTTCGTTCAACTTCTTAGTATTGTCATGTCAAACAATTTCGGGAAAAAATTTTGAAATTAGGAAAATATTCAGACGCTTTTACGGCAGCATTTATGGTAATGGTTCATTCTTCTTATATGCAGCAAAATCTTTCTTTTAAAATGTTTCCATCTATCTCATCGAACAGTTAATATTTCCATATCAAACCAATTGGGAACGCTTTTGACGAAAGCACAATCATTAATACAAAAAAATTGCAGTCTGCCGTCGCGTGAAATGCGGATATATTAATCGTTACTGTGAAATCTGACAATATATGAAAAAAAATTGCGCTCATAAAAGGTTTTCCGCTCAAAAATGCATTTTTCCTAATATGTTGGGTACGTAATAGCAACGTGTTCCAACTCTGGGCAAGATTATTTTGTGCGCGTGGCGGAAGACATAGATTATATTGGGACTACAAAAAAAGAAATAAGAAAAATGTGTCCCGGCCCGCGCCACTAAGCATAACAGACAGGCGTTCGTATTTACACACCAATATTCTAGCACTCGCTCCTGCTATAAGCACGAAACAACCTCTGAAAATTCCTTGCAGAGGTCACGGACTGCCTCATCCGCGTGCATTGTCTTCAAATCCAAAGCCTTTTCAATCGAAGCCTACGCGTAAGAGAATGCATGCCTGTCAAAACAACCGCGAGGGCTTTCCTCCCGTGACGTGCCCTGTCATCATTTTTTCGCTGAAAGAAAGCAGCAGCTCGGTTTCGAAAACTGCGTTCTCTGAAATAGCACTCGTGAAACGACCTTTCAAGCAACGACCGGCGCCGCCCAAGTCAAGGCCTTCACTCCAATTTCAGAACATCTCGAACACAGTAGTTCATTGACCTTCAGTTTCTTTCGTCTACATATTATCCCGCTAAAAATTGCGCAATTCGACGAAGGTGTTGTAAAAATATTCACCGTGAACATTGCATCGAGCAAGTTTCTTGAACTGTCGATTATAGGTGGGAATTTCCAATTTTTCTTCCTGTCGGCACGCAACCACAGTACATTTGCGCGTCTTGCTTTAGAGAATTCAGGGCCCACTGAAGATAAAGGCATGCAACATTTTTCCCTCGTAGGAATCGATCTTTTCGTATTGTAGGTATGTTGATGCTTTCTCGCCAGCAAAAGACGCAGTTACCGATCTACATATATAATTTTCGTAAGCATTTTTCTAAGGGGACAGCGTTAAGGTTGCCGTTCTGCAGAAAATCAGGCGTCGTCGCTATCGGCGGTGGCGTTGTCCTTTTTGAGCGAAAACGCAGGAGGCCCACCAGTCCCGCAGGTCATGTGACCCTATGACGTCTCCGCAATCTGCCCACCAGATTCTGAGCAAGCTGACCACCGTGACAGGTGGCAGTTAAATTGATGATTCCAGGTCCGGACTTCCTCAATCACGTTACTCGAAGGGAACTTCGGAAGAGTATAAATCTTTTATTTTGCGCTTAAAACAAATGAAGCAGAACGGAACAACAAAAGGAAAACTACCTACAGATGACTACCTCGCAGAAATACCAGACAAAACCAGCCCCTCGTTCTCTCTAACCATCCTCTTTAAATCCCTATGTTACCTCTCAACGATCGTTCGATCAAAGCTTAAGGAAAGAACGGAGTAACACGGAGACAATTGAGGTAGTTGGTACATCTTCGAAAACTTTCGAAAGCCCTGGGACAGGGGACACAAAGAAGCGCTTGTCCTTCGTGTCTTTCTCTTTGTGTCCCCTGTCGCAGCGCTTTCGAAAGTTTTCAAAGGGTAAAGGACGACACAGTAAATAAAAGGAACGGGAGAAAAGTTAAGTCTTTCCCGTCCAACACTACAAAACTAATTTCACTCTCTGCTGTCTAAACGAACACCCTCCCTTTCCCATGCTTCGACACATTTAGACTCGCAAAAGACAAGCATAGTGTATACACAAGTTCGTCGGAAACACGTCTTCGAGGCAGACTGCGTCATCACTTTGTCATCAGTGAAAACTCTCGGGAACCCTCTTATGAACGGTCAGCGGGCGAACACAGGATGTCCAAGAAAGCGCCTCCCGCGTCTCCACTGCTTGCGCGTCTCACTTCAGTATGACATACGCTGACGAGCGGTCATTGTCACATGCGAAGCTCTCGTAGGAACAGACTTGTTGACGATAATCCATCTGGGACCCCGCAGAAGACAGCATCCGCGTCCGGTGTAGGCGCCGTCGAGTCGGGACAATGCGGACGACTCGTTTCTTCCCGTGTGCGGAAGCGATTAGGGTTGGCACATCAACAAAGTATGACTCCTCTCGGCTTCATAGAGTACTGCGCTCCTCAAAGGCGTCTCCATACACCGCCACGCGCGTTGACCGACACTCTCCTCTGTAGCGGCTACGACTCGCCTTTTTGTGGTCCTGTCAAACTTGACAAGTAAGCCATGGAGCCAAAACAAAGACTCACACACAAACACAGGCACACAAGCTTGTGGCGCGCCATTCGTAAGCGGAGTGCCCCGACTGACGCTCACGACAGGACCCAAGTGTTTGCCTGAACAGAGCTCGATGAATGGAAGAGCTCTGACAACAAAGAAAACAAAAGCTCACTGTTCCAAGCAAACACCAACTTTAGTTCTAGTTATACAGCATTGAAAGTCTAATCCGGGAAAAAAAAATGTGCCGTTCCTCATTAAATTCGCCTATTTGCGGGAGAGGGGCTGCGTCATAAGACCGGATAATTTCTATTGGCTGGCGGGATGTGATATTTCAAAAGAGTGAATAATTCCAACAGGCTTGAGAGAAATGACGGTTACAGATAGGAAGTTACGTTATTTCCTGTAAGGACATCAACAGCTTGTGATTCTATCTCAGTGACAACACAAAGATATCAAAGCATAAAACCAAGGAGGATACTCTGGCCACGGCATGGGAGATGCCATAATATATACAGTGCGGACAACTCGGGGAAACTGAATTTGATCCAATGTCCATGCGGAAGCCATGCACGCCTTTTAGGCAAGTTTAACATGCTGAGTTACATGATATTCGTCCAACACGTTTGGTTACAAGCGCAGCTTTTGGAGGTGCGGACAAATTCAGAATACGTAGAGCGCCGTGGGGAGGCAACAGAGAAGTTGACTGCCTCACTTCCCCCCCCCCCCCATTCTTTATAGTGACTCCAAACGCCTTCTGAACCGCAGCGGTGGCCGAGTGGTTGAGCATCCGCCTCGCATGCGGGAGGTGCGGGGTTCGATCCCCAGTGCCGCCGGGTACCCACCGGTGATACAATGGGTACAAGCTTTCCCCTGGCCTGGTGCTCGGCCAATTTAGGGTGAAATGCTTGGGAAATGGGTCTTTGACCCCACCTTGAGAAATCGAAGATACCTTGTGCCATGGCGCTCTTTGGCCTCAGATGCCCTTGCACCATAAAAATTCATCATCAAACGCCTTCTCTTAAACGGAAATTATGGCTATTACGCTGTTTTAACCCTTAACTTAGGCTTAGCATTTCACATACAATATTCAACGAAAACCTCGCACGCGAAAAGAAAACATGCCACGATCTCAGGAATACAGCTTTTTAATGGTGTTCTCTTTCCTTTCCCGGTCGCTGTGGGTGCTGTTTACTCTAAATATAACGTGGCAACAAGCCCAACTTCCCGCATTCTTATAACCAACCATATCCTCTTGTATTCTGTACGTTCAATCTATTGGGATTTTCTAGCATAGCTCGAGATTGTGCTCAAACTTTTTTCAGCTTTTGTCGCTCGTGTCTGGAGCGGAAACGGCAAAACCCTCACATTTGGGATCAGTGTAAGTGTCATAACGTTTGTTTTTTTTTTCAGCCTTATTTTTTTTCCGACAACTCACCAATCTTGAGGCTTTCGGTCGTTTTTATAATTTCCCGCTACCATTTTCGGACCTCTTTCGTTTCCAAAATCGATAGAAAAGAGTGTTCGTATACTTTCGAGCCCTTCTAGCCGTTTCTTTCCTCTCAGGATTAGGGGCTCTCAATTTACAGTATGCGAGCTCTGCTCAGTGAGCTTTATCTCGTTTTAAAAGCTTCTCATTGTGTGGTGGTAAAACAGAGAGAAATTATTATGAAATTGAAGTTTAATAATAACTAATAATTGTTTTTTGGGGGGGAAAGTAAATGGCGCAGTATCTGTCTCATATATCGTTGGACACCTGAACCGCGCCGTAAGGGAAGGGATAAAGGAGAGATTGAAAGAAGAAAGGAAGAGAGAGGTGCCGTAGTGGAGGGCTCCGGAATAATTTCGACCACCTGGGGATCTTTAACGTGCACTGACATCGCACAGCACACGGGCGCCTTAGCGTTTTGCCTCCATAAAAATGCAGCCGCCACGGTCGGGTTTGAACCCGGGAACTCCGGATCAATATCCGAGCGCCCTAACCACTGAGCCACCGCCGCGGGTAATTTAAAGTTTGGAATATCCTTTTTTGTGTGCATCGAGGGTTCGTGCAAGGTGCAGGTGAACGCATCCAAGTTTTCAAACGGAGGATGATCTCCCGATTTTTCCGCCTATTGGTGGCGTAAAACCTCAAACGTCAACGGCTATCATTTTTGACGAGAGGGCGATAACGAAACACCCTATGCTACGCGGCCTGTTTTTAATGTTTAAAACTATGCCCCCCCCCCCTTCCTCGTCCTCATCGTCCCTCTAAAAAGCCGACCGCGCCCTGATTTGAAAAGTTTTCAAAAGGTTCTCAATCCTCTTTTCGTAATATTATTTTGGAAAATAATGTTTGCGAAAATAAGAAACTGATTCTTTTTCTGCTTAGCGATCATCATTTCTTAAGCAGTCTTCGGAAAGCTTTCTTCTTGATTTCTGCCATTGGACGGCCTCGTACGGATTCGCGGCTTCGCTGTGAATGTTATGCGCTGGAAAACATGGTTTAAACCTACGCACGGGCCTGGTCGCGTATTGAAGGATGGAAATGTCAACCACATAACAAGACTTTAGACAAAAAGCTCGATACGAAACAAAACCGAAAAACACACACATCACGCTGTTCCCCGTGCGCGATAGGGTAAGGCATGAGTTATAATAGAATCAACAATATAAAAATCTTGAATACAGAATAGAAGAATACAATCGTGCTAGTAGATCCTGGCTGAGGGGGCGAAAAGCAATCAAGCGTGAGTACCAAAATTTAGGCTTTCACATATAGCTTAGTGATTCCAGGAAAAAAACTAGCTAAAGAAAATAACAGGAATGTTTTTAAAAGTATAGATTGTTAGAGACCCATACGGGCCATTTGTTAACAGTGAGGACAGATGGAACAGGCAGCTGGGCGAAAAATGCATTTAAGCAAGCGTAATGCGCGGATTTTATACCGGAAGTTACGGTACTTAACAAATGCGACTCCCGAAGTAGTATTTAAAAACGATTACGTCCAAGTACGCAGTTTTTAGTTTGCATGCAGTGCTATAAAAATATCAAAGCCTCTTACATAAGGAATTAGAACAAATACGTGAATTTCGATTGTATTGAAATTCTGGCACCTGATGCTGCTTCCGCTGCAGAAGAAAAGTAGCCGACTCTAGGGCATTATATTGTTCATTATGAATAGTTTTCACATACGCTCAGTGTCACTGTTTTGAGGTATGGAGGACCATTCCTGCTTCAACAGGGCAACAGTCTGGTCAACATCTATTCTCCAGACTATCGCTGCAATAAGGTCAAACAGCAAGACACGTAACTCTCGGTCAGTGCCCCTAAAAGCGATGCCATCGTAAACCAAGCCCCAGCTAGCATTAGAGCCCGTTCATCCTCGCATAAGATGCCTGCATACGCGTTATTCCGGGGAACTGCGGTACGACCGCTGGGCAGAATTTTGTGAGCCTGCGAATTTCTTCGGGTGTTGTTCGCGAGCTCAAGTTCCACTAGCCCGAAGCGTGTGCATGATGCACACGCTTCAGTGGTCACCGCTGCTGAGCTGGCAGTGTGCACGCGGAGCACGGGTCGACCTCGGTTTTACGACGGGGCTCGCGCGTTGCATCGACTTCCAGAGGGCTTGCAGATACCGACTCCCTACAGTTAAGCCATGTATTCGGGTTGGAACAGCTGTGGTAGCATTTACTACTGGAATTATTACTTTCAGCATCTATCGCACGCTTACGTTATAAAAAAAAAACTGGGTTTTTCACGCCGTTAAACCATATGACGTGCGCAAGCACTTGGTTTAGAATTCGCTTCACTATATTTCCTTAGCATTGCCTTAGCATGTGCTTCGAGTTCGCTTGGTTATTTCCTAGACATTGCCTTACATTGCCCTTCGAGACAATTTCTTTTAAATTTTCGTACCGCGTGAGCCTCCCCTAATCATACCGTATCCGTCATTTCATCTCAAGGTCAAATGTCACGAGTCAACGGTCAAAGGCCGAGTCTTCATAGACCCATCGGCTTCTTTCAAGATTGCTAGGGAGGCAGTGCTTTAGAACTAAAAAAAAATCACGGTCGCGGTCGCCGCCGCCACAACTTTACTCTTTCCCCCAAGAGGTGCCGCTAAAATCTCCTTGCACCGGGAAGAACACGCTCCACCTACGGAACCTAGATGCCCAGTTTCATCAGTTATGGAAATGACAATTACGATGTCCTGTTTCATTGGCAGGTTTTGTCAGCGCCAGAACACTAAACTTCAAGGCCGTTTTATTTTCTGTCTGGGCCACAGGATCATTCAAATCAGCTTCAGTCATAAACAGTTCACTTCTGGTATAAACCTATAGTGTCTGCAGCTGACCGCACTCGTCGAGTTTTTTTGCTCAATCGTGCGGCGCCAAGCGCTTGGGTGTCCACCACTTGTGCAGTACCGCACGTTCCGCTGGTATGAGCACGACCCAAGTGAGCGACACCGCCCCACCATTGTTAACGACGGTACCGCTGTTGCAAGGAAAGCAGTTACAATGCATTTATTTGCGCTGTACTCAAGCAGCAATTAGCCGATCGCCCATGTGCTTTGCTGTTAAGAAAAAAACTAAAGGTCTATGTTAATATTTTTGTCCTGCAATTCCTACCATAGCTCATAAAGAGGATGGCTCAGAGACGTCAGTTGCATATCCGGCATGTGTGCACTTTATCGGACCGTACTTTGCGCCAACGTACACGAAGGTTTAACAGTGTCATTAAAGCGACAGCGTGGCGAGCTGAGTTCCAATTGAGAATCGTCGGCAGATTTCTTGGTAGTTATTTTAGCTTATGCTCTACAGCGTATGCATCGAAAGCGGCAAGCAAAACGTCGTGGTATGATGTCTGACAAATATTTTCCACCAAACTCGTACCATTTCACGAGCATGTCGGTAAGTCCCACGCTGCCCACCAGTTTACAAACGCCTGCTTCTAGCACGCTCTCATGAGTTGTTACTAAAGAGCTTGTTGCTAATTGCACAAACTGCAAGCCGCAGGCGTCAGTGTCGGCCTCTAGTGAGGATTGCCTCAGAGATCAACGAGAGTCTCGGAGGCAAAAGTGACAAAGGGAAGAAAGCTGCCGCGCTGTGCGAATGTTCCGCACGTTCGGCTGAGGCACACAGGGACGTCCCGCTCATGCCGTGTATGACGTCACTTTCTCTGCACCGGTGCTGGGCAGTGCGTCTCAACCGAAGACATCACTAGACACTTCATATCGGTCTACCGTGAATACTCTACAAAGAAAATGGCCTCTCCCAACCTAAAAAAAGTTATCACTACCTTAAACAGATACGCTTGAATGATGGCACTCTGGATGCAGCACACATATTCCGAACGATAGTCGCGCGCCTGATTCACACTATTTCATATATGGCGCGCCAAATGTCACCCAGTCACACAGCTCAGTACTAATTTGTGGCGCCGGCAAAGAGCGAACGCTAGTGCCTCGAGCTGTTTAATGACACATGACACCGCAAAACCACTCCGAGTTTTTTTAGATGTGCTCATTTCGCTCGCTAGGCTACATCTTATGGCGCTGCTGTCATCACCAGGTGCTTCACTTCAGACCAACTGTTTGTTGCCTTGCAGCCAATCGCTAGCCGTTATCTTACAGCCCTGCGTGGCTGGCCCTTAGCGTAGTGAGAAGAGCAGGCTTATGTAAGGCATAGCCTCGAACTTGTGGCTTCTAATTCAGTTCGTAGAATTTGTCCTCAAGTGCACCCGCACAACTCTGGGCCGCAGTCGCTCCTGAACGTCCTTCCAGTAAGGCACAGATCACATCCAATATTTAACCATGAATTTATTTCACTTTTGGTGTCAGCAAGCCGACACTGAATGTTATGCTGATACCTCCGTCAGGAATGTATACCGGGTGTTTCTCCTAAGATGATCCGCAATTTTTAAAAATAGGCTTTTTTAGTTATTAGAGGGCTTTTTCGGCATATCATTGCCAGTGGTGTAGAACATCAAAATACTGCTAAGATACTCACTTGTTGGCTGATAACTAGTGTTGAATATTTAACTTTTTAACCATTACTATTAGTATCTTTATTTATTCAAAGGCAAGTCTCCCACCGAAAGTAATATACATATAAATTTTTTGAATTTCGAAAATGAAGTTATCCTCGATGCGGTAGCTTTACCTACGTCGCGCAAAAATACATGCGCTTTCGGAAAGCTTGCACGCAAAGCAATATCTCCTTGGCACATAAG
Source organism: Amblyomma americanum (assembly GCA_030143305.2). Classification (NCBI taxonomy): domain Eukaryota; kingdom Metazoa; phylum Arthropoda; class Arachnida; order Ixodida; family Ixodidae; genus Amblyomma; species Amblyomma americanum. The sequence continues at coordinate 59,862 of JARKHS020007175.1, read as the reverse complement.
TGGTCGAAATAGCCAAAATTTGTTGTCCAACAGCATCCAGGGTAACTGCGTATTCGAAATTCTATAAGCCTATGTGGATATTACTTATGGTGCCCTAGACTCCTCTCCATAAATAGAATAACATTAATAGTTAAAAGTTAACTCCTCAGTATTAGTTTACCAGCCCACGAATTAGCACATCCTAGTTGTGCTCTGGTGAGCTACACCGCTGACAATGCTATGGCGAAAAAATCGCCCTTCTAACTCAAAAAGCCTATATTTCAAAACTGCAGATCATCATAGGTTAAACACCCGGTATGTTAACAATGTAGAAGCTTGAAACACACTCCCCACTCCCCAACGTTTTGAAGTAGAGGGCGTGTAAAAAATAAATAGATGTGGGAGGGAAAGACTAGTACCCCCAGTTAGCCGACGTCTACGGGAAAAAAATGCTAAATAATTAAGGCTGCAATTAACTTGTGTTCAGTACGTTCTTCCTATTCTTCCATTGAAGGGCTGAAATTACCCGAAAAGTATTTCACATGAGGGCCTAGGGATCTTGAGGACGTAATATGAAGGAATAGTGAATCAATTCCCGTAGCTGGATTCAGTGCTAACTTTGAGCTTCCCCAGGTGATGGAAAGAAACCAATACAAAATATACGAATACAAATATTAGAAGAATAGCGGCAAAAAAACAGTAAATATCGCCGTTGTATCAGCACACATACAAGAAAAGTTATGTTTTGTACTTCCGTTTTTTTTTCTCAGCTCTAGCCGTTTTCTGTCGGCTGGCTCGTTTTCTGACCAACCTTTTTCACGAGCCCTCGTTGAGGAGAGCTGTCGTGATGCCTGACCTGATGGCAGCCCATAGCCTTAAGTCGTTTTCTTTCGTTTACTTTCTCTTTGCGTCAATACTTATTTGTTGTTGCTTCTGACTATTTTATCGCCTCCTTTTTCTCAGACCAGCTTGTGTTTCAGACCAAGTGTTCCTCTGGGACAGCATAGTACCCGTCGGGCCGTTGTGAGAAATCTTTGCGGAAAAGGTCCCAGTCGGGCACTTTCGTTCTCTCTGGAATCTCCCAAATGGATAACGCAAGACACCAAAACATAAATAGCCGGCTTCCTTTCAGAGAGGTTTTCCTTCAACACCGAAGCCCGCCGTGTCTTTGGCAGGAATATGCGCACATCACGTTGCATAACACGTAATGGCCGTGAGGAATACTAGCAGGGACAACTGGGAGGCAAAAAATGCCGGGGGCCATTCTGTTGGCCTTAAGTGCGGAGAGGCGAAAGTCTTTAGCGCGGCGTTGCTGCTTGTGTCGTTGGTGTGTGGGGAAGATGATGATTAAAGACTACACAGCTAATTTACTAATTTTCCAGTTAGCAATTAACTAATTATGTATTTGAATAAGCGGCTAATTGCTGATTACACGATTAACTAACTGACGAATTCTCTAATCACTAATTAGCTCGTTACTGATTATTAATCGGTCAGTCGCTAATTCCCGATTAGCTTATTGCTCATGCACTAATTAGCTATATGGTTAAATAATGAAGTAATGATTAACTGATTACCAATTGCTATTTAACTAATCGCTAATCAACTCCGCATACTTACTGCATTGTATATAGCTACGACGTACTACACCACTGATGACGTCATCAGTTTGACAGCTATAGTGTGACACTTTTCTGCGAACATCCTCGCTGGCAAGTCATGAGCCCTTAAAGGCTTCCGCCTTAATATGCGAACTGCCGCTGCTGCCATTGCGCTTGAGCTCAGCTATAGCCTAAAGACGTAGCGCTAGTGCAGATACGCTGAGAGGCAAAGCCTAACGACTGAAGCCTGGTTTAGTCGTCTCAGAGTGATAAAACCACTTGTTCTTCATGAATATCGCCCGAGTTTTAATTTTAAATCGGACATTAGGAACCGCATATAGCCAACCTCATGCAAATTGGCCAAACTAAGGGAAAAATATTTAGGTTATCCAAGAAGACATGGTGAGAAATGGTGAGTACGTACAGCTTGACTTAATCTAGGAAAAGAATGCTTTCTGTACATTCTTCCGTTTGTTCTGAACAGTTATGCTCTCATTAATTTCGATTTGGTTTCCTGTAGTCGCTAAGAACTTCACATTATGTATTTAAATATCATGGCTTAAGTTTACCTGTGTGTACGTATTGCAGTTTTGCATATTGTTATGAAGACGAAGAAAAGGACCGTGGCGCGGGACGGAGCGCGGTGGAACCCAAGGAACAAGATGACACAATGACAGATGATGATATTATTTAATGGCTGAGGGCCTAGCGCGAGCGCTCCATCCCGCGCCATTGCCCTTTTCTTCATCTCACTAACAATATTCTTTGGTGATTCCTTTGTTTTAAAATTGTGTAACTCCGAGTACTGGCTTCATGCAGAACATAAGGTTTGTAGACTTGTCAAACTGTTCACGTACAGCTTGTTTCTACAACCCCTCCATCCGTCTTATGAGAAATAAATTGATTTGATTTTACTCTCTTTCACGTCACGCGGGAATACCTTCACTGCTCCATAAGTTGGGGGTTAGTCTGGGTTCATGCAAGAATTAACAGTGACCCAAGCACACTGCTACACGGCATTCCTGTGGCGAGAAGATGCCCTACATATAGGTCTCTTTGAGAAATGTGGAATGAAAACACTGGTTGTAATGTACTAATAGTCACACGCGCCTAACACAAGTCATCAATCACATGACGAACTTTTTAAGCGGATTTGCTTCCTTGCCACAGCTGCGGTTGCTTATCTTTATGTTCGATAATTTTTGAGCTCAAATATCCGGTTGGAGACAAAAGAAAAAGTGTGGCCTAGAGGATATCATGTCTGAAAAAACTGCCTAGAGAAATGAAGTGTGCCCTGAGAAGAGATGTCAGAACTAGCGCAGCAGCTTTTACAAATCACTACAGATTGTCGTTACAAGAGATCGTTACAGATAAAAAAAAGAACGACATTAGGTCCCAGAGCCACTACGTTTTAAGATGTAGCGATTTGTCGTGCTGCAGCGTCCAGTGTGTTTCCAATTTTTCATTCTATTATTGAAGAACTAAAACTATTGAAGAACTGACAAAAAATGACGGATGATTTAGTACGGTTAAGCCAAATGTTAACTAGGGGCGCAGCGCTTCTGTTTTTCCCTTCAGGTTCGGTTCTAGGCTTGGTTTTCAATGCCAAGTGGGCTTCTGGCTAAGACCGGAGCGTCACGCAAAGATCGACCAAATCGGACTTACGTTCCGCCTTAAGTGCATGCCGCGATAGCTTTAATAGGCTAATGCCCATATGTGCGGAATTAGTCATTATCTACTTAACATTAATAAATTCCTAGGAGTCCTCGTACCAATCCTGGCGCAGTGGTGCAGTGAGATAAGCGATGCGCCACTGCCCTGCGATGGCAGGTGCTGCCACCGGTGGGGCTCGTGAGTTCCAGGTTAGGTTATTCTCCCCGAGCAACCTCAAGGCCACAGAGAGAGGCTTCGGACAGACAAAAATCGGCGAAATCTGAGAAAACGAGACTTTAATTCTCGAGCACTGAAAAATTACTTAAGGAAGGTGACACAAGAACAAGCTCAGGCAAGCAAAACGCTTTCTCGACCACGGGACGTCTCACTTTAAAATACAGAATCTTCTCTTGCGTGGTGTATCACCTCACGAAGCATCTACCGCAAACACAGGCTAAGCCCTCTTAAGAAATCACTTAACACAGATGACACAAGCGGAGGCTTGAGTAAGCGGAATGCTTTCTCGGCCACGTGACTTCGCACATCAAAAGCCAGAATCTTCTCTTGCGCGCCATATCGCCTCACGAAGCACGTACCGCAAACACAGGCTAAGCCGTCTTTACTCCACACGCTGGAGCTCTACGACAAAGTTGGTATAGGCTTTGTTGGGCGGCATCTCAAAGGGGTTCCACTATCGCCGAGTTTCGTGGAGGGGAATATGTTTGCAAACGCAAACAGCAGTTGTTAGTATAGTCTGTGCCTCCGCCACCGAGCGCAGCAAAAAGGTAACTTGGAGATAAACTCCTTTGTACGAACCAGGACGACACGAGCGGTTCCCTGAACCCTAAGTCAACACGAAAAGTCGATAGGAGAACCGAGCGACACATTCTCCTCCGTCCATTCTCTCTCTCTCTCTCTTTCCCACCCTACAGCTTTCCTTCTCGTCTTACTGCATCGAGGAGGTTGAGACGAAAGGCGTTAAGAGCGCAGGCGCACACACTCTCTCCTTCAAGACACGTCCAGGTAAAAGCTTACTTTGAGCCCTTTTGTTCTTTCCCGTGTTAGTGCCTTTCCTTTGGGAAGCGTTTTCCACTATAGAGCGTGCTGAGACTCTCCTTCCTTACGAAGGCCCGTAGTCTCCGCATCCACCCCGCCGTGAGTGAGCAGCCTTGCAAGCTCTCGTGTTCAATTTTGCCTGTTTCTTCACCGGCCGTGTGACATGTTATGCACTTGCAAACCAACGACCTCCCGCTCTCTTTTCGAGATTAGTCAACTATAGCACGGCCTGCATCACTGTTCCATACGAGGGTGCGGAGCTATGCTTACAAAAAGCGGGCGAAAGTTAGCGTGATAATCGTTTGAAATTGTTTATTATAGGGCTCCAGATAATGTGGGAAACCTTCCAGTGGGCGGCCCTGTTGGTGGAACGCTGCTTTTTTAAGGACTTCAAGTATCCACTCAAGTATGGAGAAATCTGCCCTGCCAACTGAACACCATATGGTCACATTGTGAAACCTTACCATTAGGGAAGCACGACTTACTTTGCAAAGAGCAACTGGTCTCCGTACAAGACTAAGGTGTCGGGCTAGCTGGTAAGAGCAAGTTTAACAAGAGTGAGTACACTTCAACATTGCTCTTGTGAACTCCTAACGCTACAGGTCGAGCCAGAGGTCACTGTGGTTTATTGCAGTGAAAACAGAGACGTCACTGTTAAGCTGTGAGCTTTATTGTAACTAATAAAGTAACAATCTGAATGTAAAAAAACTGAATTTCATAGTTTAATATCGAACATAGAAAGACATCTAGGTCGGCCTTTTCGTTTAGGCACTTCATCACACACCTCTCCGTGATGGCACTTCCTACGACGCTATAGTATGTTTCATAAACGTGTCTTGTTGTACTAAAGCTTCAGTGGCACAATATTAGTGTGTGCGGAAAGATGCAGCGTTGCGGAATGGGGAGTAGAATATAATTATAGCTGTCAGGTGGTTGTCTTGGTGGAGGGTGAATAATTCGAGTCTTTTTTCTTGCGTCTCCCATACATCTCAAGCATTTTCAATTTTCAACGACTTACCGACGTGATTATGTTTCCTTGCTACCAAATTTCTCCCCTTCTGCACCTCTGCACCTTTTTCCCTTGGCAGGACATCTACTATCGACTTTTACTGCTATGCTTAAGACACACGTGTGCAGCGCGACTGTCTGGGAAGAAACAATAACATCAAGGAACCAAATACTAATCATCGCCAACCTTGGCGCAACCGCTTGGCTCTGCACAAATAAGCAGTCTATCTTTCTTTAATATAGGTAACTAGTAGCCAACGTATAGCGAATACTACACCTAACTTTAATACGTGTATAACTAACTTTTGAGTTGAAATGAAGCATCTCTGGAAGTCTGGGATAAAGCTCTGGACCGCCGTCTCGGTGCAGCCGCTCTGCCATTCAAAGCTAACCAGGGCAGAACTTCCACGAAGCGAACGTACAACCTTTGTCCACAAAGTTTCGAGACTGATTTATTTCCTTCTCTAGAAATGATTCCCCGGAACAAATGTTGGTGCGTATGTGTAGCACTATCTTTTCGGGCTAACCTGAGCAATTTATGTTAATTGCTGTGGCAGCCGCTGGATGGCACTACGTGTAGAAACATACGTTGTCACTAGTCGTCTGCGCATTCTACTGTGAGTGAATGTGGAGAGATGGACGTCCACCTCGAACAGCGTGTAAACGTCAAATTCTGTGTGAGGCTTGGCAAGACAGCCGCACAGACGTGTGAGCTCCTTCGTGACGCTTACGGCAACGAGACATTATCGCGGGCGCGAGTTTTCGAGAGGCACAAGAGGTTCGTTTTGGAGAGAACGTCGGTGGAAGACGACACAAGGCAGGGGCGCCCTTCAACCGCACGGAATGAAAACAACGTGACTCGGCTCAGGAAAATCGTACAGCAAGACAGCATCATTACTGTCCACGTGCTATCAGATGCTTTCGACATTAGTAAGACAACATGCCACCAAATTTTGCGTGAGAACTTAGGAGAAACGAAAGCTGAATTCCAGACTTGTGCCGCACTCCCTCACACAGGACCAGAAGGACACGCGGGCATCAGTGAGCGCTGATTTGCTCTCCGAGACAGAGAAGGATGCTGCATTCGTCGACAGCATGATTGCTGAAGACGAAACATTGTGTTTTCAATACGATCCTCTAACAAAGAGGCAGAGCGCGAATGGCGCCCACAATCACTCCGGCGTCGAGAAAGGTGCGGCGACAGAAGGCCAAAGCAAAGACGATGGTGATAGTTTTTTTTCGATGCCAGAGGCGTCATACACCTTGAGTTCGTCCCACGAGGGCAGACGGTGAATCAGGAGTTTTATATCCGGGTGCTCCAACACATGTGTGATGCACTGCGACGCCGTATCGCCCTGACTTAAGGGCATCTGGACAATGGAGCCTTCTCCACGATAGCGCAAGGCCGCGCACTGCTCTCAGCGTGACAAAATTTCTCGCCAAGCACAGCATTACTGTACTTCCCCATCCGCCATACTCGCCTGACCTCTCCGCTTGCGGTATTTTTTCCTGTTTCCTCGTGTGAAGAGAGCCCTAAAGTGTCGCTGGGTGGGGAGCGCGGAGACCATTCATGGCGCCACGACAAAGGAGCAGACAGCCCTGCCAAAAGAAGCGTTTTCCAACTGTTTCCAAGACCTCAAGAAGCGTTGGAAGCTGCGTATTGACTGCAAGGGAGACTATTTCGAAGGGGTGCTGCACAAATGATTTCAATGTTAAACGCATTCTTTTTGATGGACTCAGTCTCGAAACTTTACGGACAAAGGTTGTAGAAAGTCGAGTTCCCAACCTGCTGTAATCGGCAGTCACATTGCAGTGCTGACTGTACTTGAGCAATACGATCGCATGCACGAAGCAATCAGATGGTTGTCAGGACTACAAAATGGACAGTGAATTAGACTGCGAACTAGACTCCACACTGAAGGCTGCTCGCTGTCTATTTCTACTTCAAAGCGGCTGCACTGTTATTGCTTCTGTAAGAACAGCTAACATTGCCCTTGAATTGATCGCCTCAAAGCGGCAAGAAAATCAGTCCAATGTCACAAATCTAAGCCGTTCGTAGCCGTATATAAGCGCTCTGGTTTATGGTAATGAATAATCAATCCTTTGATTACATTTAACTAGACATTAAATTATTCCCCTAATCACACTGCACTAGGCAATGACGCATATAAACTATGGCGCTGCAGACGATGCAGATTCCTCGATGCGGTAGCTGCATCAAAATTTCGGAATCGAATGGCGAAAGAGGAGGAGACCACAATTCCATTACACCCATTTGGAAAAACATGCGTGCACGTCAAAACACACCCTGGGGGGTGAAAATTATTTCACAGTTAATTAAATTAACCCCCACTTTCTCTCAGGCTTATATGGTTACTCTATTTGTCCTCTCGATCACGACACGGCTTTGGTGCCTACCCTCAGTGCGTTAATATTAAAAGCAGAAGCTTTAGGCTCCCGTTCAGCTGAAAATCCGGCGTCGGGGTTGTAAGCGGAACAGCGGGTTGCCCGCCTGCCACCTAGATCACGTGGCCTTGTGACGTCATCACAACCTGCTCAACGTGGACAGTGGCAACCTGCCCACCGGATTGTGAGCAAACTGTCCATTATAGCAGGTAACATTAATATTAAACATTGGTCGCGAGAGTTTGGTCGGGAAGAGCAACCTTGGGTCTCACAAGCCCAACGAGTAGCTGCGCTTGAAACAGCCGCCAACCGGGGCTATGACGCATCGCTTAACTTCTGCCCCACTGCGCCAGGAGTGGTATGATGAATCCCTGCGATTTATGAATCTAAAGTAGAGAATGACCGTGTCTGCAAAGTGATACGAAGAAAGGACCCTGCTGAAAGGTGTCATTAACGCTATTGCGTCGCACCCTTACGGCGGAGCTTAAGTTTCCCCTTAAGCCTTTTCGTCCGTCCCACCAGACGTACTTCTGCAAAGGTTACGCCTAATCTTCCCCTGTCCTTATTCTCTGCTCCGGTACGGTCGACAAACGTGTGGTACAAGCCAGTGTTACTTATACAGCCTGCAGCTGTGTAACACATGCGCTAGTGGGCGTTCACCGCAGCAATGCAGCTCTAACATCACCCGGGTAAAGGAGGAAAAGCCGTGTATTTTGAAGTGTGGATAACAGGGCGTGGATAACATGGGCCTCTATGGGAGTCCTGCAAAGAAAAACGCAACAAGAAGGTGCCTTCCTGTATAACAGAATACCCTATACAGCATTTCATGCTGACCAGTAATCCAAGCGTAGCACGGAATACCCTAAGGGCTTTGCTTTGTCTCTTTTGGCTTCCTAAGCTCGTCACTGAAATCAACTTGAAATATTTCTAGCATTGCGTAAGGCTAACACAAGATGGAGGCAAAAGGAGCGTACCTGCTAAGTTCAGACTGCCTGTGTTGAGCGGCTTGAACTACAGTGCGTAGAACTCCTTAAGCAGGAACAGGCATAATCCTAATAGAGGGAAACAGATTGAGAAATCTTCCCGTACCCTTCACTACACCCCTTGCATGAAGATAAAGCGTCAAGAACTTCGTTTCAGCGCAATCTTCATTCCGCACACATTTCATCTCCTCAGTGATGTCACCTCACTTGCCTTGGGTGGGTACCCAACTCTCGGAATTGGAGTGGTGCTTTTGCCTTTCTTGCTTTAGGTTGCGGGGGTGCTTTCGCGTAATGACGGCCCAGCAAGACGTGCAAAAAACTAGAGAGAAGAACGGAAAGTCTGGCGAGTTGATTGCTAGTTGACATTGTCGCAACATTGCAGAAGACGAAGGGCAGCGAAGAAAAGGCACGATGAGGTCGCGTTGTCTTACCCTTTTTTTCATTGTCCGTCGTCTTCGGCGCTGTTGCGACAACGTCAGGAGAAGACTGACGCGCCGCGTTCTTCGGTTTAGCAGGCACGCAATGACGTTTGTGGGCGGAAGATTATTTATTCGTTAAGCTGCCTGGTAATGAAATGGTATTGTCCGCAGATGTGATGAAGTGCGAAACATGCGCTGTGCAACATGCAGTGTGATGCAGCAGGAACGCAGACGCCTCTCGGATTGTCGTGATGTATGGCACCTGGGCGTTTTCGGTGCCTTGGTGAGCGAGCTGCATAGAGTAAGAAGTCGGGTGGAATTGAAGGAAAGAATTAGGTTAAAAAATGGGCCGAAAGGAAATAACAAAAGACTGAAGTAAAGAAAATGTTAAAGAAATAGAAAAGGTAGCATTGAAAGAAAAAAGCGGAATGGAAGTAGTAAAGAAACAAGATAGGGACACAGACTGGAAAAACAAAAAGGGCGCTTCGAAAAACCAAAGAAGGACGAAGAAGACAAAAAGAAGGAAAAAGGAAAGATTGAAGATAGAAAGCGGCAAATGAAGGAAGAAAGAACGGAAGAAAGGTGGGCAGAAAGGTAGAAGGGAGCAAAGAAAAACGGAAAAGAATTTAGAAGGAGGAAAGAAAGACAGAAAAAAAAGGTAGAGGGGAGGAAAGAAAGACAGAAAGAAAGGTAGAAGGGAGGAAAGAAAGATTGAAAGAGAGGTAGAGGGAAAGAAAGGCAGGAAAATGGAAGTAAGAAGCAAAGAAGGACAGGAAAATGGAACTAAGGAGGAAAGAGATGAAAATGGAAGTAAGGAGGAAAAAAAGCGATGAAAATGGAAGTAAGAAGGAAAGAGAAAAATAAAGGAAGTAAAAAGGAGAAAAAGTGTAAAGAAAACAAGAAATGTTTGGGAAGTATTTGCGAGGAACAATTCTCTAGGTACGCATTTTTTCAATCACTCAAACTGGTTTTTCCGCGCCATAGAAACAGCGGCTACTCAAGCTCCAACACTTGGACTAAGGAAAATCAATGCACGTGGCTGGCGTCAAAAACGTAAAGGAAAGAAAAAAAATGACGTTTGCACGCACTGCACTCCTCCGGTTAGGGCGTGTGCCATTTTCTGGTTAGGACAACAACTCTCCGCGCTCAAAACGCACCTGCTATACGCGTCAGAAATGGGGCGGACGTCTTTCCATACAACGCTAAATCCTTAACCGTCGAATCCAACAGAACACACTCACAAATGGAATGCTTTCACAAGCTCACAGATAAGAACTTATTCTTCTTGTTTTCTTCTCGAATATCTTGCGAGGTATTCTGTGAGCTTGCAGAATGTTTACCTTTCGCCTTCTCTTGCGGCTGTGGCTCACGGTGAATTCGCTGTGACAGGCGCGCCAGTTGGTGAAGGCAGGTAAAACCCTTCCGTCACCGATCGTTGAAACGAATGTTTCCAATCCTCACTTTCTTCGTTCGGAGCCAACAAATGCGGCTCCGTCTCTGCGATGAGCTTTTCGCGTCTTCTCGCAGACGTGTGGTTTTCGTGTAGGCGGAGCGTGTTTCGTCATTTTTCAATCTCGATGCGTCCTCGCCCATTGTTTGCTTAGCGGACTGAGAAACAAGAAAAACTTTGGGTTTTCGCGCAAATTGATTCATGCGACGGCAAACATACCTGTCGGGTGAGGCGCGAAGCAAGCGGGCGGATGCAGCTCTGTCGAATACAGCTGCCTAAATAAGGATGCCGTAGCACACGTGGAAATAACCGACTCTTTCAATTTAATTCAGTTCAATTCGATTTATTTGCTATCATGGCAGAAATGATGGCGGGTACCCGGAGCTTGACAGTGCCATGGGCCTCCACTTTGGCATCAATGCAGTAGTCTGGCTTGTAGGAACAAATGCAAACTACATCAAAGGTACATTTCAACACAAGCAAAAGCAACAACACAGGCAAAAGCTACAGAGAGAATAAAGCTCTTTACAGTTCATAGCAATTATCACACCAACAAGAACACCGTGAAAACAAGTGGGAAGAAGCCCACAATCGTTGCGAGTTAAAATAAGTTGGTTAAACAAGTCACAAAAGAAGAGGTTTAGAATGAATGCAAAAGTGCCTGATCAGGTTCCGGCGTCTAGCATTTTCAAGAACAATCTTTCGCTTTTTTTTTGTTCGTTGTAGTAGACAGTTTTAGCAGAGCGGTTTTTGCGGTCCGCTCCACTTAGCTGACCCGCTCAGCATGGACATCGCAGAGGTGCAGGAGAATATTTCAGCGAACCTTTTCACCGGTAGGACTAAGTCTAACGGTTTGGACTTGTGGTGCCATCTGGCGGCGACAAATAAAATCACTTTGCCAAAATTGGACCAAAAGTTTGGTCTTTCCAGTTCATATCTCTGTATTGTTGTTTCCTGGTACTTTAATAATGTTAAGTCAACATGTTTATTTGAAGGACACTTGGCAATGCAGCTAAATTAACGAAAACTAAGCTTCCATTGGGAGTTGTCTGATTCATCTAGACCAATGGCACGCTCCGCTGTTCGTTCCAGTGGCCGCTTACACCCGCTATTTGAGTGTCCGGCCGTGTTCGTTTCCTTTGTCACAACTGAACTGGAGATAAATTGAAGATCTCTCCGGTAAGAAACTTTTGCATGCAGCGTGTCGAGGTGAACTTCTTTGCACGTGACTGCGCTAATAGCTGCTCGTAAGCAAAACAAATTGAGACAGGCGTGAAGGCAGCGACGTACTTTCTCAGATTTGCTTTGCTTCCTGCCGAATGTAGCCGGTAAGAAAATCTACGCGGTTCTTCACTGCCCGTAACATCATATCGCGGTTCACTGCGACAAAGACTTTTTCTGGCACCCTTGTCCACATGTGCGCACAGACACTGGTAAAAATTCACCGCGACTATCATTGTCAATCTTGAAGCGCTTTCGGGGACTGTAGCCGAAGAAATGAGCCCTTGAGGCAGTGCAACTTGAATGCGCTCTCAGATGCGACCATCGAGCAGGAGGCAGCCGTCATTTCCGTACGATACGACGCTCCGCTAAGACGGCGCCCCAGCGGAACGAAGGCGCCGCTCCGCTGACCCGCTAGCGGGTCAGAGTACTGCGCATGCGTACTTCAGCGCCCGCTCCGCTCAGTTGCGGAGCGGAACGTAAATCCGGTCAACTAAAACTGTGAAATGTCTTCATTTAAGGTGACCTTTTTCTGGGATATGCTGCCTTAGTGAATGTCAGCGTTGTGACGTCACTATTAACACTGTAGCCGACACCGGCATGTAATGACCTGCCACGGTTTTCACGTCGCAGAGTGAAGAAAGCGAAATTCCTTTCACTCCATTTGATGGCGACAGAAGGGAGGTATTGGAAAGTGGTTGCCAGGGGAAGAAGCCATAGGGTGGCTACTGTGGACTGAGGCGGTTCTGACGTGGGCAGAGGAATGCGCCATCTGATGGTGGTTACCACGTGAGCAGCCGGGTGGGTGGCTACCATGGAAGGTGGAGGGGGAGCAGGAGCGTGAGCTGAGAAGAGCAGCGGATATTGCTGGGCGGCGCCCGCGCATCGCACGCTACTCTTCCCTTAAAGTGGTTCTGTGCGCGCTTGCCTTAACGAAAAACGGCGCTATGCGGCGCTTGTGAGTGGGTCTTATGCAAGCGGGACATTTAACTAGTTGTGTGCAGTGTGCAGGGCGGTGACGCCCTCGGAGAGCGCGTCACCGGTACGCGGGAAATCCGGCTCTAAATGGAAAACCAAAAAAGACGCAAGCGAAGCGAGAGGAGGTTTCCTCTCGTATACCCTTAGAGCAGATACGACACCTGATGTGCAACTAGCTTCAGTATGGCATCAAAGGGTCCTGTAGCTAACGTTGCAGGTGCATGTAAAGAAATGTGTATCAAGTGTCCTGTCATGCAAAGGGGACTCAGCCTAATGCGACGCATTTCCGTCGGATCGGTGCATCGATCTCCTGTCGATTTTTTTTGTGGCGGCGATGTACGTGCAAACAGTGATGTAGGCGCGGCGTCCCGAAACTTGGAAGCCTACACGATAGGCATCGGCGATGCGGGAAGGTGTGAAGCACCTCTTGTGTGCAAACAGCGATTTCGCCTCTGTCAAGCGGAGTGTTATCCTCAACAACAAAAAAACATTGCTACAAAGCAAACTCAGGGAAATAGCACGCCTGTATGTGCCGCTTAGACGCTTTGGGGAAGAGCGACGAGTATTGGCCATTTTTTTATATAAATTCTTCCCGCTTCACAACACTCACGATTGAAAAGAAAAGATTCGCGGAGATTCGCTGCAAGCTGGCTTGTATATTTGTAGCTTGTCTGTACTTTTTGAGTAAGTGTGTGTGCTGTGGGAACAAACTGTTGTCTAGAATTGTGCCAGTCCAAAACTGGCTTGCCTCATATTTGCTGCGAACCTTCGCCTTCGAGCGCTCATGCAGCGCTGCGTTAACATTACTCCTGTGATGGAGCACTCGAAGCTCGGTAGTGGAACTTCACGTTCCTCGCAGCGGCTCAGCCAGATTCCGTCGAACTCATTCCTTCCAAGAAACGTTCTTTAGACCTGAGAAGTGGGCCAAGTAGAAGTCGCTGGACTTCGGAGCTGCATTGAAGTATCCTTAAGAAGTCTGTCACTGGAGCTGAATATTGTTGGATTAGCTGTAGGCAACGACCTTCATTTTAAATTCGTTTTCAGAGCGGACGAAGCTGTTTTAGTGCTGGTTTCGGTATTTTTCTAAGTGATGAAGAGCAAGATGTATGAAATTGTCTTTGGCATCAAATCCAAAGCGCAAACCGATTTCCAAGTTACCGTGATTCTTACGGGAGAAATAATGTCAGTCTGACCGTATTCCCTTACAAAAACGTGTTTAGAAAGTGTATAGACTGCCCATAGACTTCTGTCATAAAGTCTATGGGCTCTCTATAGACAAAACCTAGAGTACGGTCTATAGGCAATACAAATCCTATAGACGGCCTATGGAAAATCTATAGATTTATGGCCACACTATTTTAGCAGACTTTTTTAGACAGTCTACAGACCTGGAATAGGACAAAAAGAAATATCTATAGGAAGGCAGTAGAGTCTGCAAGAAGTCTGTAGACTGTCTATCGACCATTTCTGTAACGGTTTATCCATCGTGTATGTGAACGTTTCAGAATTTGTACTGTTTTCAAGATCATCTTGACTGATAGCTGCATGCGATTCACAGTAAACAATAAAACAGTAAGCACTTCTTGAGTTTCAGGAAACTTCGAGGAAAATAGTTGAGTAATATATCTACGGGCAAGAAAAGAGGTCATATGTGTTCTCGCACCCAAGCTAACTTAGTCCTCGAAGGTGTTACCCTGTTTCGAGACGAATGAATACATGTGCATTTCTTTGTGTGTCATATTGAATTCCATTTTTAATGTGAATGCTTTTGTGGAAAAAATTACCATGCGAAAACCAATAGAGTACCTACGAGCGGCTTAGGTAGCGATTCAGTCAGCGATAGAGGCCGCGACGCAATAGGCTTAAATTGGAGTTACGTAAAGGTGTTCTTTTTAAACCTGATGCCTCTATTTTGTGTCTGCTTAACTGTTCGCGAGGCGTTCTTTTGAAGGTGCAACTCATGCTCACTTTTCAAACATTAATATGTAGGAATAGGCTTCAGACTGCTCCAATAACTGAACTGCTCTAATTATGAAAAGGCAGCCAGGAGACAAAGCAGACAAAAAATTTTTTAAACGTGAATAAAAACCTACAAAACAAGTTGAGAGTTGAAAGAGCGCGCTCTTCTTTTTTCTTGCAAAACGACACTCAGTTGAGATGCGCGCTGAAAAAAGTGTATATGCCAGATTTAATCAAAAACTTTCGTCTGGGATGATCTTTTGTGAAGGACGGCCCAAGAAACTGATTGAAACGTAGGCAACACGAAGTGAGGAACTCGCTAGGAGATTTCCACTCGCGAAACTTTCCGAGGAGCTCTCTCTTCCTCACTTGCTGTTTATGTAAGTGATAGGATTTGAGCGCCATTCGAAATTTCATTTGTTAGGCTCAAGACCAATATCAGCTAGATTTGACTTTACTAAGAGCAAGCTTACCAGAATGGTTTGGTCCTCGTCGACAATATTTGTTTCTTTGGAGCGGCTTATGAATTCTTCACTAGAGTTCGCTGGTGGAGTGCTCATGAGCATCGTGATTCTGCTTATACACGATGCTCAATGTATGATATTAATTTCCGTATCCAAAATTGCACCAGAGGCGTATGATAAAAAATTCTATGGACGATTACGATTTTCCCTGATGCAAAATTTGAGCGCAGCTCGGTCAGTGCCCTAGGCTCTGTAGGCTCATTGTTTTGCTTTGCTTGGTCATCGGCACGTCTGGCGACGATATTAGTTCGATAGTAGTATTTGTTGTTGAAGATGACGATGTGCAATGCACGGCGCGAGAGTGTGTTGCAGTTCAACACGAGACATGAACGGCTGCGGCTATAGCATAAGTGCTTTCGTGCAGTGGCCAGCGAAGGTGATCTCTTCACGGGCACTGACGGCAGTGACGCTACGCAGACCACGATCAGGATAGCCTAACAGCTGTGCTCTAAAAAAAACGCGAAAAGAGCGTGTCTAACTTTTGTTTTGTTCTAAAGCGTATTTCCTTCTTTCTTAATAGGCAGCACACTAGAATCTCTAAACAGTCGCGCGACCATACTTCTCTATGGGTTTCTTAAGTGATGTCTCATCCTGCTGGTAATCGAGCGACGTGGTTGGGATTAATTGTTACTCAACGTATCCCCTTCCGCAGAGTGGTATTACTCCACCATCTCAACCTAAAAGCAAAACACCTTTCTATCGTCATCAGCCGGGTTCCGCTCATCGCAGGATGGCTCTCCTAAGGCTTCCTAATTATCACTGTACAAAGATAGATGCTCTACTTCTACCGTTTTCAGGCGGCCGCGGTGTCTGAGTGGTTATGGCGTTCGGCTGCTAGCCACGAAGACGAGGGTTTGATCCCGGCCGTGGCGGTCGAATTTCGATGGAGGCGAAATTCTAGAGGCCCGTGTACTGTGCGATGTAAGTGCACGTTAAAAGACCCCAGGTGGTCGAAATTTCCGGAGCCCTTCACTATGGTGTCCCTAATAGCCTGAGTTGCATTGGGGACTTTAAACGCCCGTAAACCACACCAAACCAACTCTTCCGTTTTCAATGCCAACACTCTACACAAGCAGCACACTGCACTGTGCCTGCAATTTTTTAACTGATATATTTTTTACAAGACTACTTTAAAGGAATCACTTTAGGTTTGGGTGTGGCTAAGACGGCACCGTCCAGAAGACCATGTTTGAACGACCGTCGAAGTTCACGAAAAACTCACTCAATGTTCCCTGCCTCTCTCCGCAATGATAATGGTCCGTTGAAAAGTAATCGAATCCTTGGGCGATCTGCGAGGACCTGATCTGGAACTGTAAGAGCAATTAATCCCTGTAATTACATGTCGTTATCTGCCTGCGTTGCGTTTAGAACTTACCTCGAGTTTTTTTAATAAAACCACAAACTGTAGCAGTCTATTTCTCTTTAAAGAGACAATCAGGATAATTACGCCTATTTTTTCAATACTCAAATTCGATTTTTTATTCTATCGGGTCTCTTTGGACGGTCATTTGTCAGCAGAAGACTCATTCAATGCTGACAAACTCGGAGTATAAAAAGGATGTAGTATTTCTGCCTCGCGCATTTTTTTAAATATTTCATGAGCGTTTCTGGGGTTGAAGAAAAAAATCACGGGATACTTACACGCTACATACTTCCGGTTCCAATTTTTCAAAAATGCTTGCTTCTTTCTTAACATTCGCCCTCCATGCTAGTATCATTTAATCGGTAATTTATTTTAACTACGACTTCAGTGAATGCACTGAACCATCGAAAGGCCAGCGAGTGCTTCGTACATGCATGAAGATAAGTCTTTTATTTTCCATCAAGAGCGCAGAAATAGGCAACCCCGTGTAGTGAGCGTGCCCTGTAGTGGTTAATATGCTGACGTAGGCTTTTCGTTGTAGAATATTGCAGCCGGTTTAACATGTATTTCGAAGAGTGTGACGCATCAATCCTTGATTATTTTTTTGCTGCAATGTGACGCGATGAATCCTGCAATTTTGATTAGACGATAAATATATTTTCGGCACAGCCGTGCCTGCCAGTAGGCTTGCAAACAAACGCTATAAGCTATAACCCGAACTGTGCGTCTCAACATCTTACATGGTGGGCTCACGCTAAGTCTCGCTCCAGTTTTTTAATGCGAAATCATTATACAGCTCATTAGTCAAAATCCGGCTTTGACCGACCGTCCACGAGAAACAGACCGAGAACCTACGTGACCTCATTACGTCACGAGCAGGGCCTACATCACCAGAAAAGACGGGAAAAATTTTCTCCGAAGTGAGTTTCGAACCCAGGCCTCGACAATTCAGTGTGGTGTCATGACACCGGAAGCTACTTCATCAGAGGAGATTTGAAACAGGAACTAACGCCAACAAACAGGTACTCACGTGGTGGCTCGGTTAAAGCGACTCTTTATGTGTGCGCGTGTGTCGTGTGGTCTTTCCTAAAGGCCTTCACCGGAAAGGTCTTCATGACATTAGTACTACCTAGAAACTATTACTAGCTAGTAAACGAATATAGTTACCTAGTAGCCCATGATGACACTCAAACGCTTTCGCATTCGCAGCACTTAAGTAGTCTTAAGTTTCCTGTAATTTTTGGCTGCACTGCAGCTCGGATTCCATGCGAGAATAGACCCTAAAGAATAGTAGAGTCGGCGTCTCATTAGTGTTGCGATTACGCATTGCAATCAACAATAGCGTGGCTCAAATAAATTAGTATAGCAAGTGATCTCAACACAATGACTGTCATGGGGCAAGCAGGCAAAGGGGGAGGGGGGGGAGTTGGAACAGGAAGTAGCGGAAGCGGACTACTTCACTTGATCGTTTGCGTTGATTACAATAACGCAGCTCACCCGTCCAAAGTCGAGGCATTGAGGTCGACGGTGAGATTATTGTGGGCTCCGTGATCCCTGAATGTATGCAGAAACGTCGCCTCCTAAGAGAGCTGAAGTACGCATCTTGGTGTGGTAAGAGCTACGTTCAGCCACATTCGATTTCAGACTGCAATTTTTGGGGTGTCTAGGTATGACTGGACGACAGCGTTGAAAGTAAGGCTTTCTGACGGGCTAGTTGGTACGTGCTCATTTTTGAAAGGCTGTGCGCTATATACATTCGCAGAGAAAAGGGGGTGGAGACGACGGGATAGAAGCGCAACTTTCGACTTGAAAGTTGATAGTTGCGCTTCTATCCTGTCGTCTCTATCCCCTCTTTTTCCTGTGAACGTCTATTTAGCGCACAGCCTTTCAAAAATGAAGTGTTGAAAATGACTCAAGCTGATCGCTCAATTCAGTTAAATGTGTGTGACTAGCGGGTATATCAGACATAACATAATTGTACTCCTAGAGAGGAAGTCGATTAATTTCTGAATTTCTTGGATAGACTCTGAAACCTACTTATGTGTCGCTTTGAATGGCAATACTTTTTTTTCTCTTTTGCCATCAGTGATCAAGAGTGCTGTTTCACCGAACGAATTTATTGTTGACAGCTGAAAGCTCCAGTGAAAAGGAACCTTCATCAGACAGCGAACACTTTCATTCGCATACTTTTCTGTGTCAGGTTTGCATGCTTGACAAGACCATGTCTCACTACTCCCGGAAAACATTTTTGAGAATGTAGCATCTGCTACGGCAAAGCAGAGGCTAAAGGTTTGCCGTCGACAGATAAAGTTCTGGAATATGCAATACGCAAGGCTGCTGTTATTGTTGCAGTCAGCGGCAAGGTTGGAAAAGTGGGCGGCTATCCACCGGAGCTCACTTAGAAAAAAAAAGGCAAGTTCGTTCACTAGCAGTTTTTCGTCGCTGACTGCGCGGGATCCTGGTTAAGGCAGGCAAGAAATAATCCTGGGAGGGCGCCTTGTTCATGCGGTCGACGGAAAGAATGCTGACAGTGCAGAGGCCGACATGTGGAAGATCAGGCGGCGGGTAACGTCTGCAGTCAGCCTTGATCAGAGTAGCGTCTGCGTTTGGCGGCACACAAGCACAGCACCACCGGCAGTTTCAGCAGATGCCCTTTGATCCTTGGTGAACCTTCCGACAAAAAAATAAAAGACCGCTATTTCACTGTCATAGTCTCTATTTGTATTCCTTAGTGGGAATCAACGGCTACTATGACTACAAGCGAAGATGACAGTTTTAGGTAGATAAAAACTTTGCTGCTTTCTTTGTTGATACGAGCTTACTCTGAATAATAATAATAATAATAATATAATAATAATATACTTTATTGCGCCAAATGTTAAAAAAAGTACAAAAAATCCGGCCTGCCAAAGTCTCATAGGGCTTGAGTGGCAGAGCCCGACAGGCAGCGGAACCGCGCAAACATACCCACAGGCATAAACGCACATTAAAAATTACAGAATATCAAATTAGTACAGAGGCAAAATAAAAAATAGAGCAGGAAACCAAAATGGCATCAAAATACCTGAAATCCGTGCAAAAATACAGCAGTTACCAGTGAAATCATGATTTACTTGACAGGTGGTAAAGCATATGTACAACGTGGAAAACCACTAATTAGTGTATCGCAGCATCTTTTTTAGTTTAAAATGTAAGTAGAAGCTCCAAGTAAAGAATTTTTCTGAAAGCTTTTCTCGATGTTTCTGTCGAACAGTTACAACTGCTTTTAGTGCTTTTTTTTAAACAGAAGTTGACTTCACGTGTTATATTGTACCTGTCTGTAAAGGGCCCACCAGGTAATCTGTAATTCAACTAATTTTGCAACTTCTCTCAATACTGGCACTATCGTGTTGTGCGATAAAGGTGGACGAGAAATAAAATTCTCTAACCACAAGCTTATTCAGGATGACGTGATCATACCGGCCCGTGCAGAACGACAAAGAGCCGTATAATGCCTGCTTGGAAAAGCGGTCGCGTTTGAAACCGTGTATTTTTTTATTCCGAATCCGTGGGTATCTACTTAAAGGAGCAAACCTGCCGCGCTTAAGATACGACCGAATCCCCACGTTAAGGGCAGAATGAGCACCCTTTACACTAACTCCTCGGCAGAACGTCCTGCGAATAGACAAAGAAAGAAACGTTTGTCGCAAATTACAGTTACTCTTCTCGCTGCCATCGCAACCCTGCGTACCAGGAAAACGCAGTAAACGACGAAATATTCTAGTAAATTTGTCGGCTGGATGAGGAGCATTTTGCGCAGCGTAGCGATTCTTTCCTCTTAACGCCCTTGCGTTTGTTTAATTCTTTTTTCTTGTGATTTGTTTGGTTTTTCTCTCATGCTATCATTCCTACTGTCGCCACCTGCAGAGCTAATCTGGGACACATTCAAGCTGCACCCTTAAGCGACCATGCGTGTCGTCTAAGTGGCGCTATTATGGTTCTCTAGGCACCGACGTCTTTCACTGAGTTCCCCGTCTCCTCTTTATTAACAAGAAGGAAAGGAAACACCGTTTGTCGGCGCCTTGCGCAGTATTAAAACCCATTGGGACCCGCACAAGCCCAGAGCAAAACAGAGAAAGCAGCGGCAGCTGCTTCACGTTTATGGGCGACTCGCTTTGCACTATTTCTTCAAAAGAAGATGTTTCCGTTCTTTCCTTTTTTTCAGCTGTTTTCGTCCTTCTTCGAGGCGAGAGAAGGAAAAGAATTCTATAATACGTACTTCGAATAGCAAGGAAATAAACACTGCAGAAACCATACAATCCGATTTGAGTAATTGAAAAGAACGTACGCAAACAGTTTCTCACGTCGCTTTCGCAGAAAGCACACAGCCGTCAATCGCCTTGGCCAAACATGGAATACGACCCGTGAGTTGACTCCAGTGAAATTGTTTTCGCCAGGTAAACACTACACGTGGCACCATTCTCCCTGCCACCTGGCAACTAGGAACTAGTTGCTCGCATTAGTGCCGTGAACTCCCTTTCATGACTTGCGTAGGCACACATCAAGCTAGGCGCAAACATAAGGCACGAAGGTCAGAAGTACAGGAAAGTAGGAGGTGAAATTTCAGACAACACACTTATTTCAGCAATATACAGGAGCTGCAGCTGTTTGAGTAAATAACTTATCTGAAAGTTGGGCGCCCGTCATAGAGCGTTCCAGCCGTCTGCCCTGTGTCATCGGACTTCGCTTACCTTTTAATGCGAGAGCATTAGACTCGCCATCACACCAAAATACGACCGATGTTTCCTGATTATCTTATTAGTCGAGAGAGGTCACGTGACCTTGTGACGTCCTTGCAACGTGCCCTGATGAGCCACCCTAATTGGTCGAGAGAGATCATGTCAACTTTTGGCGTCATGACAACCTGCTAATCGTCGCAGGTGGCAATTAAAATTATTATTGGTCTACGGAGGCCACATCACCTTGTGACGCCATCATAACCTGCCCATTGAATTCTGAGGAACCTACTTTCTAAATTTCAACCTAGATAGCATTATAGTTTACGTCAGGAGCAAACCGGGGCCGTCTCGTGTCACGAAAGGCGTTGATTAGTCGGGAGAAGTATGAGGTGCCTGAGTTCAGCAAAGAATGCAAAAAAAATTCGGACTAAAATCATAAAACTGATATATGCAAATGCCGGCTCAGCCACAGCCTTGCGGATACCTGCTAGCCGCAGCTAGTAGACGGAATATCACGGTTGATGGACCGACAATTACAAACTGGCCAAAACACGCAGAAGTTTGAACAGAAGCTGCAACAAATGTTAAATGCAATGCTACAGCATCCCGCTCTTAAGGTAACTTAAGCACCCCCATAGTTCTTATGTGATGTTCTGACAGTCTCTCGCCCCGCACCAAACCCGCCAAAAGTTCACTTCGTGAAAATTTGCAGATTATCGGAATGCGTACTCGCTCAAAGCAGTCCAGCCATGGTGTTGCCGTGTATGCGCATAACCTCTCTGGTGTCAATTCCGGTTACTGCGGGGATGCTGAGTGCCGTAAATGGCTAAAACTTGTATTTGGAACCATTTGCAGCTAACTGCGCATAATTATTCATAGTCAGCCATGAGAAATATGCGAAGAACCTTGTTATAAATTGGACGCCTTAGGGTTTTCCGGTTGCCCCAACGGGCTTCCGGTGAATGCACGTTTTAGTGGTCGTGTGGGCAAGCATGAACGCTGTGCCTGGTCTCGATTGTCGTAATTTGTTATTTTTTGGCAGGGTTCAGTAAGAAGTTTGAGGCTTTGTAGGCAGTTTGCAGCAGTGTCGATATATAAGGAGCCAATGCTAGAGTGCACAATGATCAGGGAGGACGCGAATTTTTTCGTCTCCATTCAGTATGACGCACTCCTGGCAAAAATAAGGTAATTAAAAAATTTCGCTCAACAAGGTAACCAATGACTGAAGGAGCAAATTATCCCTTTTTTTTTCTCGGGGAATTACTTCCTGCACGCGAGGAACACTATGCATATTCAAGGCAGAAGCCGAGAGAATACTAAAGTTGGAGAATTAGAATACTGATGTTTCTATCCGGAAATTCCTCTTTCGCCTCTTCTGAAATAAGAGCGCTTCCTCACCTAAAGGAGATATTGAGAAAGCGAAGAATCCAGTGAGTTGTATGCTGCTGAGTACTGTGCTTTCCAAGACAAGACTCAGCAGCCTCCAACTCACTGGGTTCTTTGGTTTCTCTGTCTCACACGCCTTTGCAGCTTCAAGCAGGGATGGGCGATTACTGGCTCGGCGGAAGAGTTTGCCTAGGCGCATCCTGTCCAGTGTCCTGGCAATCATTTAATTTTTTTCTATTATGTATCTGATGTATGTGATATCGTTATTGTCACAGCTCATTGATTCTCTTTCATTTCTTGAATTTGCGGTTTTTATACGGGCACCTCTTTCTTCCTTTCTTCTTTCACTCCCTCTATTTCTTCCCTTACGGCGCGGTTCAGGTGTCCAACGATATATGAGACAGATACTGCGCCATTTCCTTTCCTCAAAAACCAATTATTACTATTATTATTATTTATACCGTTTACTTTAATTAGTTCATATCAGTTCTTATAGTGTATCCTCATTTTATGTCATTAGGTCATCATTACTTAGAGTTTATTTTAATATTTTATACAAGCTTTTCTGGTGTGTCCGCTACATTATTTTTTTATGGATCGTGTGTGTTGTAGCTGTGCTTTGTTAAGCGTTATCTCCCCAGTTCAAGTGGTTTTCTTTCATTATGTGCAAAAGGGTAGCCGAAGTCACAGTCAGGAACCAACATCTCCTTTTATGTCCATGTCAATAATAGCAATAATCACAGAATGCTTTTCATGAACCAGAATCTATCTTTACTCTCGACACAAGAAAGCACTTCTGGTTATCGGACTTGGGAGTTTCAGGAGGAAACAGCGGTTGCACTAATGCTTCGCTTAGTTAGGTCAGGTTAGAAGAAGGGGTGGAGAGGTGAGAGAAGGGTAACGGAACAGAGCAGCCGATTGTCTCGCCGGTTTTACTTTTTTGCCTCCCATAAGCGTGCCTTCGGTTGCTAGTCGATCAATACATCGATGAAGTTCGATTCTGCGCGATTCAGGCTCTGCTGTAGTCGAAGAAGCCAGGGCAGCAGGTGTCGCGCCCCTAACTCACGCAGCCCATCGCCTTATACGAACCGTAACACGGCGCATTAGTTCTTAACGCAACACTTAATGACTCCATTTTCACCTATCTTTCTCCTCAAATTAATATCTGTCTGTCCGTCGACCCCACTAGGAAACTCGCTGAAATACACGCCTTGAAGTATACGCTTGAGTGGGATTCTAACAAAGGCAACTTAAGCACGCAAAAGACTCTTCTATCCACTCGGCTATCACCGCGTGTGCTTCCTTATGCTTTTCCCTTTTTCATCGTCCTCAGAATCAACCTTAGCTATGAACCAAGCAGCCCAAAGCACAGTACAGAGTCGATCACACTTGTCTAGAGCGCTTGAGTGGTGTGCTGTGTGGCAAATTAAATTAAATCTTATTGCAGCTGCTTTGCTGGGGATAAGGCACTGGTGCCTGCGCGGTTCACATGTCTATTAGGCTGCTCTCGAACGCAATTATATTATCAGTGAAAGTCAATACCTACTTCAGAATTTCGCTTTTTTTTCCACCGGGAGGCACCGCCCGAGCGCTCTAGACAAGTGTGATCGACTCTGTACTTCTTACAGAATGATTGTTTGGGACGTTTTTAGTTAATAGCTCTGTTTACCTAAACCCTTGGCGCTCAAGGCGATGGTCCAAATTCAATTGAAAAGTGTTACATTTTAATAATTTTAATAATAATAATAATAAATCTTTTCTTGCAGCAAATCAAATTTGACATACATTCATCGGGTCAACCCAAGCCGCAAGGGCTTGTCGGGCGCATCCGGCAGTCAATTCCGCAAGCGGAGAAAACTATTTACAGCAAATTAAATACACATCAAGAAACATCAATTGAGGTTTTCGCTCAATTAAGTTTTCAGTACAGTTTTTGAATGGGACAAAATAATACCATTAGGAAGGGCGTTGAAATCGCTAGGAACATAATTTCTCACGAGAGGACCAAAATTTGTAAAACACTTTGGAACTGAAATTCGAGGATGTTACCTTGATCTACGACCGGGCGTGGCGTCAATTAGAAAATCAAGAAACACACAACGACTAAATGCAGGGAATAACCCCTATAACTGCTAGTGCACTAACAATAACTACGAAACGCAGCCTCTTCGAGGGAACGTGGTCATGTGCCTCGCTATATAAAGGCAATGTAGCAGGAACAAAGATGGCGCTCAGACAGTATGCACTCTAGACAAATGTTAAGGTGAAGATGAGGATGGGATGGCTAAAAAGATAATTTGCTTCAAGAACAGAACAATGTTTTGATGCCCGAAAATTTCCACTCTAAGTGTTCAAAATGACTGGCACGTGCCAATAAAATGTGATTCTTAGAAGCAGTTTGGTTTCAACTTTTTCCCAGATTTAGTAGCGCGAGCAGCCGCATCCAACGTCATCGCCCACTATTGGGGAGACATGGGCTATGGCTGAAACACAGCCGAAAAAAAACCTATTCGTAGCCACCATACG
Organism: Amblyomma americanum; assembly: GCA_030143305.2. NCBI lineage: Eukaryota > Metazoa > Arthropoda > Arachnida > Ixodida > Ixodidae > Amblyomma > Amblyomma americanum. Next base: position 34,632 of record JARKHS020007175.1, on the reverse strand, counting down.
CTTGTATGTCGACATTGATGGGACAAGATGGCAGCCGGTGGCATAAGGCCAAGTTATTTGCAGGAATGTCAGACATGCTTCTGTCCCGAAGTGGACGTAATTAGGCTAAGGTCTATGCGAATACCGGACCACCCTAGAGTCTGCTAAACATGCGCAGTGCCACATTTGGTCACGTGAGCTAGGTGGCCTCTGATGTCTGTAGACTGATGCGCACACTGCAATGGGTGTGTGTGTGCTATACCTCTCACACTTCTTTGCCTCTGGGGACGCTGAAAGTTGTCGGAGGTCTGTTTTTGTTTTAACTATACGCGTCGCACGTGAAACTTTCTGTGCTTGATCTTTCTTGAAGAATCGTATGTTTTTAGACGCTTCTGCATACTTCACACTTCGACGAATGCGGTACACACAGTTCAAAGCTGACCCACGAGCAACACTACGGCTTACTATCGCAAACTTCTGACCGTTCACTCAGCCCAGTTTTTACTGAGCTGGTCTGAGGGCAGCCAGAGACCTCCAGCGGGAGGCAGCCAACCTACTTCTCCTAATACGTGCATTATTATTATGCAGATTCTGGCGTCATTGGAAAGAGTATCCATGTTAGTCTTGAAATTGCCATATGAGCCCCTGTTCAAGCTCCGCAACGAATTCACTTCTATAGCGAAAGCCGTAAATATCAGACGAGGCCGACGACCCGCAAAATTTACAAAGTTCCTGTGGTTTTTAGGGGATATCTTGTGTAGCCGAGGGAGAAAGGACACCGGAAGTAATTTACGACGCGCTTCCGGGATGGCTCTACGGTGCATCTGGGTCACAGCTTTTCGGAAGACAGAAGGTAAGCCGAATGCCGTGACCCCATAAAACAAGTCTGCAAGGCAACGTTGCACCAAAAAAACATCTAAAAATATATGAAGAATTGAACAAGATTCTTTTGCCACGCGTAAAACAAAGCTAGGCTTGGGGAATTTCAGAAGCCTCGCTTTGCGGGGTCAGCGCTGTAGGCAAACTCCCTCTAAGGGCCTAGAATAAATCAGAATAAAAATAAAATTCAAATTTTATTGTTTTGTGCAAATCACGAATACCGAAAACATAACCGTAGACTCACAACAGCGGAGTTTTCGAAACTAAGTGCCGAGGGTGAACGCGCGATTTTTTTGGAGATTCCATTAATTCGCGTTTGTGCTGCGAAAAGCTATGTCGAAAGCATGACTAGTAATTTCGCTAAAGTCAGCTAATTGTTTGTAAGCGGGCAAAATACAAGTATATGGCATACTTTGTTGAATGCTGGTCCGTTTAACTTTATGTTTATCTAACCTCGAGTGCGGTGCAGGATTTCCTCACTACTGTGATATTATGCGAAACGTTTCCTTTCACTTCTGGTTGGGGACTGGAAATAAAACAGGCGTACGGATGTCTGGGCAACGTATTTGAAAGCGTCGTTTACCGACGGTGGTCTATGTTAAATGCTGAGTAGGAAATACTCGTATAATATGCGTGCATAGAACATCGTGATTATGAAAGTGCCTTTTTACCACAAATCAGTTCTTCTCGCGATTACGACTATTTTACGCGATCGCGTAGACGGTCCTGTTCAGTGGAGAATGCAGCGTCGTAGTTGACGCGTCAAGAAAATCCGGATTGGTTGACAGGGTCGCGATGTCACACGTGGAGCTATAGAATTGAAAAGTGATTAACACATTAGAAATTGTGGTTATAACTTCTCAACACGACATCAATGTCATCACGGCATGTAATAGTAAGGCAGTAATTCCCCTAAACTTTTCACTGACATGTAAGCTTGTAAAGCCGCCAGGTGGCTGAGTGGTTATGGCGCTCGGCTGCTGGCCCAAAAGACGCGGGTTCGATACCGGCCGCGGCGATCGAATTTCGATGGAGGCAAAATTCTAGAGGCCCGTGTACTGTGCGATGTCAGTGCACGTTAAAGAACCCCAGGCAGTCGAAATTCCCGGAGCCCTTCACTCGGCGTCTCTCTTTGCCTTAGTCGCTTTGGGACGTTAAACCATCATAAACTAAACTGAACTGTAAGCTTGTAAAGTAAACATCACGCTGAAAAGAAAAATTGGAGGGATTAGATGAGAGTTCAACCTGCGACCCTAGGGCCCTGAGTTAGACACGCTACTGTAGGGCCATCGAGGCATGTTTGCTCGACTAGGTCAAATGGAGGCTTTGTGTGTCTTGTCCGACAGCATCCGTGCCTGTGAAGTGATATGCAAAGAGAATCCCTGGCCGCTCAAGCGACCCATTAATGCTTTCACGTCATTCTCTTAAGGCGGAGATGAAGTGTTCCTCGAATTCTTCCCTGCGCAGAGCTTAGGCAAGAGCTTCTCACGGGCCAACCAAAAACGCCGCCCAATTCCTAAAACCCGCCGTTTAAGAGTGCGCACTAAAGAAAGCCTTCACTAGAATGCATATATCCGAATCGCCTCCTTCGGCGCAGTTCTAGCGTTCAATGACTGCAGCACGGTGTGAGTAGATCCGCTGAAGCCATTTTGGGACATCATCGAGGCACTGCGCCATGATGTAATTGCGTAAGGTGGGCTTTCGTCGGAAGTACTTTACTTGAAGAGATGTAGAACCGATCACAAAGCAGTCCACAGCAACAAAGGTACAAGTAAAAAAGTATAAACCAATCAATGATTATTGGGAATTACTTTTAATTGTAAGGTACTGTTATGGGAATATGAAAGGCAATGGCGCATTCTTCCGATACGTACCAAAATTTTTCTTTTAAAGTTTCCCATCGCTCACGTCGAGTAGTTAAGACCGCCATAGAAAAGCAGTGGGGAACGTGCTTGACGATAGCTAAAAAAATGCAAGCCTGCCGAGAGGAGCTCTGTGTATATATTCATTTTTGTAGTGGATTCTTAGGATGTGGGAATAAAGTCCGTTCATAACCAACTTTCATTGAAACATTTGCTTTTACAGAATTACGGGGTATGTTAATGATTGATGTTTCTGGGAAAAAATGACGCAAGCGGGGCTTTTCGTTGGCATTGGCCATCGCAAAACAGAATCTTTCATCACACTTCACCGGTTATTATAAAAACAAGACGAAAGTGACTGGCGAATTTTTTTCTCAGCTTTATTTACGCTGAGATGAAAAGCTTTTGATTCAGCGTGCGAAACATCTGGGACTAGTTTTTAGGATAATCATAACTAACGCTACTGCAAAAATTATTTTTGTAAAGCTATTGTATTTAATCCTTGTACTTATTTTGCAATTTCTGTAAAAGAAGGCAGGAAGGAATAAATCAGGAAAGAAAGAAAGAAAGAAGAAAGAAAGAAAGAAAGAAAGAAAGAAAGAAAGAAGAAAGAAAGAAAGAAAGAAAGAAAGAAAGAAAGAAAGAAAGAAAGAAAGAAAGAAAGAAGAAAGAGAGAGAGAAAGAAAGAAAGAAAGAAAGAAAGAAAGAAAGAAAGAAAGAAAGAAAGAAAGAAAGAAAGAAAGGACAAAAAAGTATAAAAAACCTGCAAAGAAAGGAAGCGAGGAATGAAGGAAAGATGGTAGAAGGAACGAAAGAAAGAAACGAAGAACGAAAGGAAGAAGGGAAGAAAAACCAATAAAACCCGAAAAGGAATTAAGAATTAAAGAGGGAATATTTGGCTATCAGGAAATGAAATTCGTGATACCTGCCACATATCTCGGCGGACACCTAAACCGCCCCATAAGGGAAGGCAGGAAGGTGAGAGTGAAAGAAGAGAGAGAAAAGAGGTACCGTAGTAGAGGGCTCCGGAGTAACTTCGACCACCTGGGGATCTCTAATGCGCACTGACATCGTACTGCACACGGGCGCCTGTTGCGTTTCGCCTCCATCGAAACACGGTCAGACGACGAAAGTAAGCTACATATGCAAGAAGAAAGGAAGGAAGACAAAAAGAAAATTAAAGCAAAAAAGACGGTAAAAGAAAGAAGAAACGGAAGGAAGGAATAAAGAGTCGAAGAAGTAGTAGAGAAAGCCAGAAATAAACAAATAGAAAGAAATGAAGAATGATAGTGGCAACAGAACTCAAGAATAAGAAGCAAAGAAGAAAGAACGAAAGAAAGGAGAATAGAAAGAAAACACAGAAGGAAAAGCAAGAAAGGAAAGAAAAAGGAAAGCCGGGTGGAAGGAGGAAAGTGAGAGGGGACGAAAGGACCGAAAGAGGGATGGAAGAAATAAAGAAGGAAAGCAAGAAAAAAGTGAGAAGGAGCGGAAGAGAAAAAGACGGAAAACAACACAGGAAATTACCAGGTATAGGTCGATGGACGCGAGATATAGAGCAGGTTTTCAAAATTTAGCTCACAGTATAAGGTCAAAAAATCTTTTGCGGGGTTTAATGTGCCGACGTTTAATGTTTAATTCCCCACTCGATATCAGTGGTACCTTGCGTGCTTCATCTCATCCTGAAAAATTGCAGTTGATGGCTGCAACAGATCCTAGTAACTGCCTCTTGTGTTCAGTTTTAATTGCATTAAATACGTGCTTTTGTCTTTTAACGTGCGCTGTTAATAGGAAATGCGAAGAACCTCGCAACGTAATCGATAACAAGTTATCAGGTTTCTCTTTATGCGTGCAGCGCGACCGTCACTTAAATTGTACTAAGCAGAAATGACTCTCAGCGAAGGCTTCTTATGCCTTTCCACATGCAAGGATGTAGTATAGGTGTCTCCTACTTAAACATACGTGGTTAGGGTTGGGGTGACAAGTAGATTTCCACATGCAAGTTATGTTATCTTTTACTAGTCAAAGTATAGTTCTTGCTACGGAGGTTTACTGGTAGGGTTAGTTCTTGCTACTACTTTAAAGCATTCGTAAATAATACCGCCACGTACGTTACTACCTCCAGTTAATAACTGGCTAATAACATAGGTAACAAAGAGTGGCTAATTTTAACAGCGAGATCTGTTATCACGATTTCCCGAAAGTGCCGCTTAGTCCTGTCGGTGTCCGCAAAACGAAAGAAGGGGAGGGGAAAGCGCAAGATATAGAAAGAAAGAGAAATGTGAGAAAAAGGGGGAAGGCAGCGTCCATTGGTTTGCTAGATCTCCCGCGGACTTGAACCCCTTTGTAGTAGTGTGGATAGGATGGCGTAGGCCATTCATCGGCGATAGGCGACTATTGCGCAATTGCTTCCCCTTTCGCCTATCTCTTTGCCAGGGCTCTGTGGAGAAAAGGCCCTTCAAAGAAATAAATCTATTCCCACAAATTACGCAGAAGGCCTAATTACATTAGGTGTTGCATGCCGCCGCGGTGGCTTAGGGGATGTGGCACTCGGCTGCTGACCCGAAAGACCCGCGTTCGATCCCGGCCACGGTTGTCGAATTTCAATTCAGACCAAATTCTAGAGGCCCGTGCACTATGCGATGTCAGTGGACGTGAAAAAACCCCGGGTGGTTGAAATTTCCGGCGCCCTTCACTACGGCGTCCCTCATAGCCGGAGTCGCTTTGGGACTTTAAACCTCCAGAAACCCATAAACCAAACGGAAAAAAAGCGCCGTAAAAGCGCAGAACGGTAGCAAGAAAAGCTGCGCTAATTTCAATGACGTACTCAAAATGCCCCTTTCCCTCTGTTTCCAACATGTAGAGACGCCTGTGGGCATTGTAACTCCCACTCCTGACATATTGCTGTAGAAACCTCGTCAGGCAGCTGCGTCCGTTGCCAGTTTCAACGTGCATTAGTGCCCATAAGCATAAATGGCCGTAGAAAAAATTACTACCAGCAACAAACGGCATCTAATCTCCAGACCATGAGCAAGCAGCTGATTAAAAAAAAATCCCCTCGCCACTCTCTAAGGGAGATGAAAGTGTCGGGCCGCCATTCCTAGTTGCCTCCACAGAGCGACAGGTTATTAATGGCCTCGTCAGCTCCTCAACTACTGCCACCTATGCTCGGCGGGGTGTTACATCATTCTCAGCACACTTTACGGCGCCGAGCTTTTGGGCTTTGCTTGTAGCTTGTTTGCATGTCTCGAGTACAACTCGACAGATGCCCATAATGTGACTGCGGTGATTGCGATTGTCAGCTTCCCCCCTCCCCCTCCTTCTATTTCTTTACCCCGTGTGTTTTGTTTCCTAAATGTCAATAACTAGTACCTGCGTTCAGCTTACCGCACAAGGGCTACATAGACTTGACGCCTTCTTAGAGGTCACACGTCGTTTTAACTGTTTCTTGTACATCTTAAAAGCCTTTTCCATGTTCCTCGGTCGATTTTGTTTTGGTGACTGAGCCCATAGCCGCAGGATCTAGTTCGAGACGTAGCAGCAGTGTTTCGTCAACAACCTGACTACGCCCGCTGCAGCACAAAAGCATCTCTCATGTCTGTCCAATTAACCCGGTCCTGTGCCAGCTGCGGCCACCGTATCCCAGCAAACGTCTGATCTGCCCACCTAGTTCTCTGTCGCACCCTGCGAGGCTTTCCTTCTCTTGGAATCCAGTTTGTTACCCTTAAAGGACCAGCGGTTCTCTTGCCTTCGCATTGCATGCCTGGTTGGGCCGATTTTTTACTTTTCGTTTCAACCTTTTTGAGGGGGAATATATATATATATATATATATATATATATATATATATATATATATATATATATATATATATATATATATATATATATATATATATATATATATATATATATATATATATATATATATATATATATATAAGACACAGCCATCGATGTTTTCTAGCAGCTATTTATCAGTCGAGCCTGCAGAGGAAGCGAAAAGGCGTAATGTCCACCTAAAGTGTCTGCTGTGTTCGCTAAAGACGTTCCTGTTTACGAGCTCACCAAATCTACTCCTAACGGTAAGCCTTGGCAGTTTTCCTTGCTAGCCTAACCCGAGATGCGTGGACGTAGGACAAGCCTAAAATAAAGAACAAGCAAAATCACACAATGTGCCCGCATAGAAGCCCTCTGTCCTCCTGCATTTTGTGTTCTCGTCCATGTTTCTTTTTTTAGTTTAAGCTATGCTCGTTTCTCTTATCTTGCTCTGCTATACAAACTAGCTCAAACGAGGGAGCTGCACTAATCCTCCCATCACAGGCGCAGCCTCAGCACGTAAAGATGCATTCCTTTCCGGCGTCGTTCCGGGCCATAAAACAACTCAGACTCGTCGTGACTGCCTGCATACCTTGGAGCCGTCTCCAGAATTGCGGCTTCCGCGTAATAAAACAAAGAGCTGCAATGCCTGGATGCCGAGAGGGTAGCTCATAGCTCTAGAGCGGAAAACGCGTGGGTGCGAAGCAAAAGTACGCTAATGATGATAATGGGGCAGAGTGCGAACACATACACACTTGAGGCTAGAAAAGCCATCTCGTGGCAGTAACATTTGTGTGTCCTCGAATGATTAACGACCCACTCGGACAGGGCGAACCATTTCGAGTGCCATGTTTTGCGCCAGCGATACGTACCCTTCGAGGCGACTGCCAAGGTGGGTGCTTGAGTGAAGGGATGCTTAATTTTCTGCCGGAAGCGGAAGTGGACACGAGGTGGCCGTCTCGAGTCGCGTGTGCAGATGGAGGAAAACTGATGGGAGAGGAAGGGAATGAAAGGAAACAAAAAATATATTGGCAATGTGTTTTATCCTAACTTTTGTGACTCTCGCTCTCTAACACGTACATCTGTTTATTCATCATTTTCTGTGTTGTTAACGCGGAGGTTGTAGAATTTTCTTAGATTTTTCTTTGCATGGGTGTGTTTTGTGTTTTAGCTTAAGTGCGCAGCGAGCGTCCATCTCTAGCTACGTATATATGACGTGCTGTTAGTAACGCTGTTTTCAGCTGTCTTCGTCTCTTCCTTCATGCCTTGTCCGATTGCACGTCACACTCTTCATTCGGAAAAAAACATTAACTGCTTCTTCTCTACCTCCTAAGTCTTTTCTGGACTCTTATGGTTTCCAAAGCTTTCTCGAACTTTACGTAAAATCGCGAAGAAGACTCGTCTAGAGTGCCGGAGCAATGCTCCGCGGAGGAATAGAATAAAATTATAAAACAGGTGCTCTGTTGAAGAGATAATAATTGCGCTCGAGCGCAGCCGACTGAACAAAACGCGCAAGCATAAGCACATTCCCCTAGCAAATCGCCTGCGTACGCATTTCGCTGCATTGTGTCCTCAGCGCACTGCTCGAGCGCTCTACACTCTAAACAGAAAGGAGTAGAAAAGGAGTCAGCTGTCTTCTAGTGATCTCCCTTTTGTGAACGGGTGTGCACTAGAGGACAGTTTACTTCCTTTTTACTCCCATGTAGGCGTATTTATGTTTAGAGTATAGACAAGCATGTTCATGTCTCTACGAGATGCAGCGGTCGAGCTCCGGAAAAAATCCTTCTGTATTGGATGTCTGATGCGGTGTAGCATTACAGAAAGTCACAGCATCACGTAAGCACTGCGGACTGAAAGAAATGAGTAGAGTATAGCGTTCAAAATGGGATCCGAAGGTTGCAAAGGGTCAAGCATGAAGAACACACAAACATAAAGAGGCAGCTCATCAAAGCAGTGACAGACTCGACGCTGTGCGCTTCAACGCAGTGCCTCAGAGGTAGAAACTCTATCACATGCGTTCAGAATACTGGTGTTCGTGAGCACTCCGATAGCAATTTATAGCAAACAATTTATTTTCAAGTCCAAGTTATTCAAAACTCCTTGTCAGTCATTCAGGTCATTTGATACTCTGTCAGTCAGCGTTGGGTGTCATTCAGTTGTGTTCAGTGAACTTCGAAGATTGAGATGGAAGGAAAGTCTCGATGCTTGAAGAAAGTCGATTTATTTGTCGCTGCTGCGATCACAGACGAAAACAGGCGCTGAAACAAAGCCCCGCTACATATTTTTCCTTTCTTTTTCTCCTGCCGCTTCTCAGCGGACGTAGAGCGCGGCGCAACCCTCGCGTCGTCTGCTTGGCTCCGGTCGACATCGAATCCTAAACCAGAAGTGACGTCAGGGCAGGCATTGACCTCACTTCCATGCGCGCGCGAGGGTGGCGCCACCTGCGGCGCGTGCCGCGAGCGAAGGCCGCGCGCACCGCGTCTATCCGCCAATCTGGCCCCAGCGCCGCGTCTGGCGAACGGTGTCGGGCGCGTCCAAGTTTTTAGTTTTCGTTTTTCAGTTCCGTTCATCGCTCGCGGCAGCCGATACATCGCGCTGCCAGTCTCGCTCTTGTATAGGACCTTCTGTTTTTTTCCTTATTCGCTAAGCGCCCGGTGCCGAGAATTCTCCGTCATACCGTAGTGCTACAACGGAGTAGGAGTTTTGCATTCGTATAAACTTCGGTTCCCGTAGCGCGCTTGGGGGAAAGTGGTTTGGAGGAGCGCTGAAGTTTCCTTGGAACTTTTTGCCGAAGCACACTACGTTTCAGCCTTCTCGAAAATATTAGTGGACCCAGCAAGCGTTGTAGTTTACCCTCGCACCAGCGAGCTTGCATCGGTATCATTTCTAAGCGGCAACTTTGGTTTTTCGCTATATTGAGACGTCTCCTACGGCAGCATACGACACGTCCACGACTACGAATCAACGCATCTTCTTCAAAAACCTTGCCAAGCTTTGTTTCTTCAGCGGGGAGATCCTGTCCTTCCCTCACTAGAAGCAGACGACGAGCCCGCGGATTTATCGTCTGCAGACGACGGGCACCGCATCTTTTCGTCTGCTGCATCGGTGGTGGCCATCTGAACTCTAACTCGATGTTTATCTTATCTGTTCTGGGACTGCGTGGACGTTGAGGCGCGGACGAAAATTGTGTTCCGCTCGGTGTTCTGCATGAACGACGCTAAGTGAATTTGTGTTCGCGTAGGAGCTACGGCGGTCGTTAAGTGCGGTAATGGTGGCTCTCCAGGTGGTTGCTTTTTTTTGTTGTCATGCGAGTGAGTGAGTGAGTACGCTTCGCTGCGGTGGTTAGCTGCACCGACGTGACGCACCTGCTCGACGCACCTGCTAAGCCAGCCGTCGCGGTCGCTAACTGCAAATCGACCATCCCCCGGCTCTACAGGCTACGGCTAGCATCGACCGGTAAGTGCATTGTTTATTCATGCGGCTCGCTTGCGCAACAAGCACCCGACAGAAACACAATGAAGTAGTTCGCGAATGCATTTTTTTCTCCCTTCATCTACCTGTGCTTATATTTGCTATATTTCTTACTACAGAAGAAAGAAAAGCTCAGGTACCAAATGAGTTGCGAAGGAGATTGCCGTCTCCCCGAAGATTATTTCATTCATATTTCGCATCGGCCGACCGACAGCAAAACAACTTAAGTGCACAGCAAGAAAAATGGGAAGTATCATGAGCACACAACTGCTAAGAGTTTTGATACCAATGGAGAAGTTTCTTTGCAAATTAGTGTTTTCTTTTTAACAGGATGACAGTAATCTCGCAGTATGTGATTCTCTCGAGCGCTGGTACAAGAACTTCATGAATAAATTTTGTTCGAAATCATATTAAAAGTGTACTACTAGTTTTCCAATGCATAACGGCTCGAAACACATGTGGGAAGCATGCCAATAAAGCTTACAAAATATAAATTAAACGTAGAAACGAAAAGACGCGATTGGCTATGGCCTTAAAGTGAACACCTGTAACACAGATAGAGATTTGTTATCTTTTCGAAGCGTGCTGCACACGTTAACCTTGGTTCTTCGTCTTCACTCTAATGGCCACTTCAGGTCTACATTGAAGTGTACACACTGCAAACATACCTCTATGTGGCTGAACAAAACAACAAAGAGACAATTGCGAAAGGGGGGCTTAGGAGGGAGGCTGTAGGCCAGTTGGTTACACATAATAATCCCTGAGAACGAAAAAAGAAATTACATCATTGGAAGGCGAAAGCAAAATGCGGTAAGAACAGCTTTGGGCTTGACATCTCCTTTCATTGTCCTCAGATTTTTTTCCCTAGTTCTTGGCACCAATTATGTAAAAGGTGAAGTTCAGAGCTTACGTTGTAACAGAAAACACCAGTGATGCTGACATTGTTCTGCCGGCTCAGCCTCTGTTTATCGGAAGAATCGTAAAATATATACCACTACATGACTCGTGGAGCCCAATTGGAGTTTCGTAAATGTGTCCCTGACTATTATAATTAACACCATTGATTGTATTTGAAGAAATATTCAAATAAATGGGTTTGAAGTAACTTATTGAATATTGTGTCTATTCAATAACTTTTTTTTTCATGCATACCTAGCAAAGAAACTCAGGTCGCCCGAAGGGTAATCAGTTTCCTTTAGATAAAGTCGCCAATCCGAGCTTTTCTCCTACTAAAAAAAAACGAAAACAACACGAATTCAAACAAAATTCACACTCAGCACTTAATAATGTCTAAATAGCGAAACAGGGCGAAATAGTTTGCGGAGAAAAATGCGCAATGAATGACAGGAGAAGGAAATTTGCAAAAAAAAAATTTCTGCGCTAGTTCATGTCCACACTGTCAGTCTAGCGCTCTTTTACAGCCATATTAGTCATAATGGCAATCGCGACAATGAAATTAATTACGTAAGCTTTCTGCCCACACGCACTCAAGATTTTTGGTCACCACAGAAGCAGCGTTGTGTCATTTCTGTGCCTATCTTAAGTAATATCCGAATGCTTAACTGTGTCAAAAGTTGTATGCATCGCGATGGGAACCTATTGCGGAAATCACACCCTGTTACTATGTTTAGGACTGCGGAACGCGTTTACAATGTCAATAATACACTTCATCGTTAGAAAGAAAAGAACTTCTTGCTCGTGGTCTTTCCAGCATTTTCCTGGTAAAAGATGCGTTCTACGTCGGAAAGAAGTGAGCAATCTCTGACGAAAAGGTTGTTAAAGTTAGCATCGAGCAGAGGACAGCTATATGGCTAGAAAGAAAAGTTATGCAGTCTAAGTACCTGCTATGACCACTGAGTAGATACTAGCTGCAATTATTTGCTCATTTAAATTTTGCAAGAAACTGAAATCGACCAATACTCTCCGCTGCTTCCAAATTGAAACGATAAGTAAAAAACCAAAATTTAAAATAATAGCGACCTTTCGGTTCTCATTTCAAACGTAGCAGTTCCTTGAATTAGAAAAATATACAGCAGCGTCGCATTGTGCCTCAATTTCATAGTGCGCCAGCTGATAGCATCTCCAGAGAAAGCGGCGCTGAAGCTTTTCTGAAGTCCTCCTTCTCATAAGAAGAAAGGAAAAAGAGCTAATATTTATCCTATGGAGCAAGCCATACTTTTGCCGTCAACCTGCCCCCTCTTAAAGCTGAAAATGTTTATTACGTTTCCCTACCGGACCTCGCCATTTCTTGCAACGAGTCATTTCGATACATAAATTTAATTCATCCCGACCATTTCTAAAGCGATGCACCCATATGCAAAACCAGCGGCAACTTTTTTTTCACAAATAATTTCATTGCGACCTTCAAGATTTTGCGGTAAAACTTATGACATGAACGATAATGAATGGCATTTTTCATTCATTTTTTGTTACATCAAAGAGAAAAAATGTATGCGGCGATAGTTTATCCAGTAATGTTGCCGTCATTGTTATGTTGCAGACGTCTGAAATCTCATGCTACTAACTACTTAGAGTATTGTGCGAATTGCAGGACATTCCGTGTGTAGTGCTGTCTTAGAGTTCCACATTATTTACAAATTTAGAGAAAATAGGCTCGATAGCTGCTGATTAATTGAGAGAACGACGTTAGAAATGTTTGTGGCGTCGAAGTTGCCTCTTCCCTTGGAAATGACTGCAATCTAAGATTTTAAGGAAAGGCCTGGCTCTACAACGTTTATGACGAAAGTAATGAGTAAATTTGGTATTAATGAACTTACACGCGTCTTCTAATCTCGTATATTTAATTATGACGCACATTCCAAACCGTTCGTTGGTGTCACGCATCGATTCAATGTCAATGCTTAATCATTGTGAAATTATTTTGTACAGCACAACATACGAAATTAAATTCCCAAGATTTTTCTACTCTTTTATAACCTAAATATCACCTATTAAGCTCTAACTAATCACTTCACAATCGCTCGACGCCAGGGATATATCTTCAAAATTACGTTCTTATGTCAGCCAAACACTTTTCCAATACATTTTCCTCCCCCAGCAAGACCGAGAGCATTAGAAAGAATAAGACAGAGGAGAATAACAGCGAAGATTGCCAGATTGCAAGTGCTGCGCTGAAACGCGTTAGGAGATCGATACACTACCTGCAAAGACGACAGGGCGTATGGCTTATAGTTCGATCGTTCCTATTCTCGTGTTCTGTTGAGTGCCTGTCGATACTGTCACGAACTGCTGCACAAAAGTTTCCCTATCCCCATTATCTGCGCTTTTCTATTGATTGACTGGGAGTCCGATTGATCGAGGAGAATGAACGCGCGGCGCGCTTCTCAAGTCTAAACTCGATGATTCGACGCGGACAATAAAGGGTTCTTCATAGATCGATCTGCGCGGGCTTTCTAACGATGCGAGAGGGTCCATACCTAATAACAAAACAATAACATTGTCTGCGTATATACGAACTGCCAATTCAGGTGACGATTGTGCCGGAGCATCTTAGCAATATGCGGCCACATTGAAACGCTCTGCTCTCCGCTTGATGACAGCTAGGGTGTCAATGTCACTCTCTTGCAAACCTAACGATGACCTCGACAAAGAAAACGTGACGTTTATGATTGTGATTTATTCGCATTCAGATATTTGGACAGCCCCGCCGCGGTGGCTCAGTGGTTAGGGCGCTCGACTACTGATCCGGAGTTCCCGGGTTCGAACCCGACCGCGGCGGCTGCGTTTTTATGGAGGAAAAACGCTAAGGCGCCCGTGTGCTGTGCGATGTCAGTGCACGTTAAAGATCCCCAGGTGGTCGAAATTATTCCGGAGCCCTCCACTACGGCACCTCTTCTTCCTTTCTTCTTTCACTCCCTCCTTTATCCCTTCCCTTACGGCGCGGTTCAGGTGTCCAACGATTTATGAGACAGATACTGCACCATTTTCTTTCCCCCAAAACCAATTATTATTATTATTAATATTATTTGGGCATGTCTACCCGCAGTTTTATTAGAAAATAACATGCACGCGTACTATTTAATGCCCCTAAGCTGCTGTGCTGCTTAGTAAAATAAATGTTAGACAGAATTCGTCCAGTCAGGAGAATATGCTTAAGGAGTCTCAAGTACACACACTTAACACTTACTTGCACTGTTGCAGAAATGCGTTGCTACTGATTTCCGGTAGAATACCCTGTATTCAGTCGTGGTGAATTTTTTCGCCTGCTTATTCTCGCTCCTCTTCTTATTGCTCTATTTCCTCCAAGCAGCGTGTTGCGCGTGTATGTGGCGCCACCAAACGAGGGCGGCAAGGAAGCAAACTAATAGCAGACGAAACCTCGAGAGAGTCGCGCTCGACAGGCTTCCGTAGTTCTGGTAAGAAAACAAAACTGCGATGCAAAGTGAAATGAAACAAGATGACGACCGAAGGGTGACTAACGAATGCACGTCTTATGCCAGTAGGAGATAAGAATAGCCCAAAAAATAAGTAACACTCGCCCAGATCAAAACACACATCTCGGGAGTGGAGCGAGTCGCGGAGTAAATAATTGGTGTGCCTACTGGGCGGCTGTTGCTTTCAGCTGCAATCTTGAAGGAAAATCTATTGGCTTTGCTCATATCTAAATGACATCACAGTAGGTATTCTCAAACTGCATGCACCTACTCAACACGAACGTGGACATCGTCGACAAGTGGTCATGTTGGCAGACGTCGGCATGCATCGATCCATCTCTCACACTAGATAAACGACGACGGCACCACGACCACTGCAACATCCTACTGACAACATCGTACAGCTTCAGCTACAACCTCAGACGGCTCCTACGGGCTAGCAGTGTCAGCGTATGGAGGCGGCGCAAAGTGCCGATGGCGATGACCATTGGTTTGGTTTATGGTGTGGTTTGGTTTTCTTTTACGGGGTTTAACGTTCCAAAGCTATTCAGGCTATGATGGATGCTTTAGTGACTGGCTCCGGAAATTTCGACCACCTGGTGTTCGTTAACGTGCACTGACATCGTACAGCACACAGGCCTCTAGAATTTCGCCTCCACCGAAATTCGACTGCCGCGGCCAGGATCGAACCCGCGTCTTTTGGGCCAGCAGCTGAGCGCCATAACCACTGGGCCATCGTGGCGACCGCTACCATTGAACGATCGAAAAGAAAGCTGTAATGGTGCTGTAGTCCTTCTGACGATTCGCACCTCACATTGTCGTCTGCTACGCTGCCACCCATCGTTGCTCGCTTAGGGTTGTCTCACTGAGCAACAGACTCGCGCGATCGTTTTTCCTGACACGTCAGCTCGTCGTGACGCAGACTTCGTCACTCAAATGATTGTCCCGGCCAAGTGGGCGGGAATACTAGGCAGCGGTGGCGCTGTTTCAGTCGCTTACCATGTGTTTGCTCTGCAGGCGGCGAGGAAAAACGCTGTACTGATGATTCCCATCGCTCTTAGCCAGGATTCTACGCATGCGCACATCGGACACCCAAATACCCGGAACGTGCCCGAATATCAATACAGTTCCTTATTCTTATACGTACCTAAAGAGAAACCTGGTGGCGCTGCACTTTATTCATCAAGGGCATGCCGGGAAAATGATATTTCGTATCTGGCTTGACCAGTGATCGGCCGAAATCGTGGATTTAATCGGCAACAATACGACTTACCTCAGACATGCCGCAAAGATTGTTTTGGTAATTTAGAGACGACAATAACACAGAGCGTTAATTCACGTTAATTTAGTTAAGAAAGGATAAAACGCGCTATTACACAATTTGATCCGCACACGAAGGAAAGCATCGCGGTTGATGGGGATGCATTGCGGGCAGCCATAATCCTGAGGCGGGAATCAGGCTTCTGGACCTACACTAGCCGATCCGAATATGAAGCTTCATCTTCCCGGCATGCCCTTTGGTGGATGAAGCGTGGTATAAAAAGCGCTCATAGGAGTTGGCGCCCTTTTTCCTTCTTAGTACTTTTGAGAAACTTTGTCTATATCGTAGATAATTTGTGCCGCTGCCTATAGGACCACGCATGAAGTACATGCTATTCAATAGCATACACAGCCTTCAATGCAAAGACGTGTGTTGTCTCTATTGCTAGCCAAGTAAAATTCAGCAGGAATGTTATCCAGAGAAACTGCGTATAGCGCAAATATAAGAGGCCGAAAACCACGCGTGCAAGCTCTCAAATACATTTCTGCATTAAAAGAAAAAAAATAATCCTCAGGTGATTTCTGACAGGAAACCTATTGCGTGCGAATCATAGTCGCTTACGTCGCATGGAAGGAATGACAAAGCTTGCCATTTAAAAGAATCATGATAGCTTGAATAATAAGAACTCTTTTTCTGCGCTACCTGCGGCGAAGAAATACGCGGCAGGCGTTCATTGGGAGCTAGGCCTCATTAAGGCGCGGCGCGGTAGCGCGAGGGGATTGTGCAATGTTTCACGTGATCTTCGTTAACGCCATACAGTATCCACATCTAACTCCTTACTAAGAAATATTCGTTTGTCACTCAGCTTACAGCAGGACACAGCAAAGGCGCTCCTACAGGGACCGAATTCTCACTGCTCGCCATAGTCACACTTCCTTCTGACTTCCTTTACGCCTTTATTCTTGCGACGAATGCTCCGCATGTGTGTAGTAGGGACCCTCTGAGATCTTTCCGCACAACTTTATAGCTCTGCTGTGAACTTTTTACAAAACAAAAAATAACCTTTATCAGAAGGAAACTTGTATATCCTTCCGGACAAAATTGGCATTGGGGAATAGACTCAAAAATTTATTGTCTCTCAGTACATTTCATTTATTACGATCTTAAAGACCCGAAAGCATTGCATAATTGGCGACAGCCGCCCTCATATATGTTAACAAAAAAACAAAGAAGTAAAGAAGTAGTCATGTGGAGATGACAGAGGTGGTCCTCCTCCTGTGTGAAGTGGCATAGACAGACCTGCGTTAGTTTCTGGTGCAATTAAATGTTCTGATATCTGCGTAAATAATACTAGCGCGAAAATTTTGCAGTACCGCATGTCATAAAGAAAACAATCTGCGAATCTCTCAAGTACACGCGTTTATATCCGGCAAAAACCTCTCATTTTGTATTGTTCAG
This sequence comes from Amblyomma americanum, assembly GCA_030143305.2. Lineage (NCBI taxonomy): Eukaryota > Metazoa > Arthropoda > Arachnida > Ixodida > Ixodidae > Amblyomma > Amblyomma americanum. Next base: position 17,514 of record JARKHS020007175.1, on the reverse strand, counting down.
TACGAATCCCCCTTCACGGTATGTGTAGGCTCTGCCACAAAAAGGGTGCTGCTGCAACATAGCACGCTTTACAGGAGAAAGCTAATTAATATGTTCAAAATAAAATACAACACAATCTAAAATGAGAGACAAGCTTCTAAGCAGCTTCATTGCGAGAGTTTAGTACACTGTCTTCAGTACACTGCCGTTTGTTACAATGCTGTCTTTTCGAAAACCCGACAAAAATATTTACGTTGATTTCAGGCAACGCAAATAAATGAGAAACTTCGTCAACCACTACCAGGTTCCAGCTGCACCACCTGTAATTAATCCACTCTTCTTTTGTTTGGTTGACGAAATTAATAATTCATCGGCGTGCTCACACTTGAGCAGTAGACATGCCTATCCGCCGATTTTTTTCTTCGAGCCCTTCACGGTGCCTTAGTGGCTATAGCGTTCGGCTGGTGAGCCCAAAGACGCGCAGGCTTGATTCCTGCCTTGACAGCTGCATGTAAATGGAATACAATTTCAGATGAACCAGCCTGCAGTCTCAGTTTGAGCCATAACTTTGACGGAGTGTGCTTTTCAGCTTTTCGCTTACCCTAACTCTTTTTGTGCTTTCTATCTTGATTTCATGTAGTAGTGTGCGGGCGAATAATTTTTATCAACAGAAAAGGTTTTGGCGCACCAGCTGCAAGAGGTAACATAATAACGCTTATAATATTAGATATGCGTCGACAGATTTTCTGATTAGTGTGAAGAAATCTTGTCGCCTAAGGTTTGTTAACGTTCAGGCCCGCGAGCTTCATTCCGGATTTTACTTTGTGGCAGCATTGAAAACTTTGTAATAATTTGTGTGAAGAAAAACTAACCACGATGCGTCGAAACCTCTCCGTAAAATAATTAAGGTTTACAAATAATTTTGCATCTGTCTCAGAGTGGTGTTTGCTGTTCCTAATTAAAGTGTAAAGCATTCTCCGCTTTTTATCCGCAATCTGGGAATGGTAGACGCGTTTCTTGCTAAATGCTTTACGCTGTCTCAGTAACATGCTTATTTTATCACCAGTTATCTTCTACTGGCAGACAGCAGCTGCAGTAGCAAAAAGTGGGGTGCAGCGTTTTCATGAACACCCAAATGTAGTGCTTTTTGCAGGCTTAACTCAAGTATATGATAATTGGAGGCAAATATGCCAGTAAATCATAAATCCACCCTACATTGCGTGAGCGAACGCAAATCCTTTCTTTTGACATTCTAGCAGCTTCCGCACCAACTACATTTTAAAGCGAACGCAGGTTTTTTTAACAGTTAGCAGGTGATCTGGACAGCGAGCCCGCATATGTTATCTGTGAATATAAAAAGTCGCAGTTTAGTACTTGAAGTTATACTTCCATACACTCTATCAACTACCTAAAGCTCTTGAATAGCTAAAAAACATGGAGCTTTATATCTACTTTTTTTCCTTTACGCCTGAGTAAATAAATTGGGGTGAAATGTTGAATATTGTATTGTGGCTCCGACACCTAAAAACGACTTTATGTTAGAGAAGGTTGTGCCTATATATCGTGCAAAAGTGACCACGGTAAGGTCTGCTCAAAAACTATTCCACCAAGCATAACTGCAACGATGAGTTCGCACCTTTCGCTTTCTGACCCGGGAATAATCCGCAGAATTTAATCGGTGATGTGCTTGTGCAGTGATTACTCATTATCAGAACTGAGCTCTGGTGCCTTTCGTTTGTTTGTTTGTTTTCCTGGTGGCTCTGGCACCCCATACAAAGGGCAAATCTATAGATTTGCGCACTATTTGATATTTTACAGGATATTTTGCAATTTCTATTGAGTCAGGTGCCTTAACAGTCGAAAACAAAAATATACGTTATGTATCACACTCCCACACTTCGTCGCGTCCTAAATGGCAGCAAAAGCTGCACCACAGTCCTGCTCTCGCCCGCCCCCTTTATCAACAAGCGACGCATATTTCAAAGGTCCCACGTAGTTCAGGCTTGACCTGTAACACGTGGCTACAAAGTAGTTTTCGTTCTCAAGCGCACGCACTCACCTGAGCACCTTCCTTTCTGTACGTTAAAGAAAATTTGACTGTCTGTACATATCCTTAAGTCATCCGTTTGATTTTCGCCGCGATTACCTAGAGTTTGTACATGTTCGACCCGCCGCGGTAGCTCAGTGGTTAGGGCGCTCGACTACTGATCCGGAGTTCCCGGGTTCAAACCCCACCGCGGCGGCTGCGTTTCTATGGAGGAAAAACGCAAAGGCGCCCGTGTGCTGTGCGATGTCGGTGCACGTTAAAGATCCCCAGGTGGTCGAAATTTTTCCAGAGCCTTCCACTACGGCACCTCTTCTCCTTCTTTCACTCCCTCCTTTATTCCTTCCCTTACGGCGCGGTTCAGGTGTCCAACGATATATGAGACAGATACTGCGCCATTTCCTCCCCCCCCCCCAGAAAAAAACAATTATTATTAAAACCAATTGTACATGTATGTACAAGAACCCATGAGCGGCCCGCAACTAGTTTGATTTCTCTGTACACGCTATTGGTATACTTTGGAACTCTCCGCGTCTTTTTGTGAGTCACACAAAAAACATGCGCCGACCGTATTAAATTTTATGGCAGATATCTAAAAAACGTAGAAAAGCGTTATGTGTGAAGCGTTTCACTAGATCTCCATGATGTCTCATCGAGCAGCAATTTAACGCAAAAATTTTGCGTTATGACATACCACGGTGCTGACGGCGACACTTGCGGCGTTTACGCTAAGGGAAATTCCGTGCACAGCTTCCGGTATCAGGATAAGTCTGTGATTGTAGGAAAATTTTTCTACCTTCAAATCTCAATGCTTCGGGCTAGCTGAAACTTCATATTATTTTTGTTAGCGCCAACTTTGCCAAAAAAAGGGACCAAAGAACAGACTACGAGGAAAATGTTTATTTGAGGGAAAGACGTTGCCAGTAAGCGCTCATTCTCATCGTAGTCTATCTTTTCGCTCCTATTTTCGTAAAAGGCACCGCTATCCAGTGCAATATCTTCTACCTGCTTTTAATCCTCACGTTCAACGCCGGGCGAGTACCGGCAAGCTGCTGTTGCTCAATAAGAAGCTCTGGAGTGCGGAAGGGGATCACCAGCGTCTCTACCGATCTTCTATAATAACGAGTAGGAGCAGGAGGAGGAGGGGCAATGTAGTAATGAAAAGGATGCGCAGCTCAGAGAATCCCTCAAAGAGTCCCTCCTGGCCGAACCCCTCTATTGCGGCCCTATTTTTTGCCCTTCCTCCGTTGGTCCCCTTTTCCTGGAATTTCCCCCCCCCCCCTTCGAAGTCTTCTTCGTAACCGAGCCCTTCAGCTACACCCCATCGCAGCGATGCCCAGCCAGGCAATAAGCGAGCCTCGCTGCGCCATGAGCGTTGTCAGGTCCGTGCGGTGCCGTTACGCCGTCCCCGCTAACGTTGCATCGTTCGCTGATCGCTGCCTATAGCTGTCCGGCCCCGGCAGCCCGGGGAAGATGGAGTCGTCGGTGGGAGGACACACTCCAGACTGCCTCCAACCAAGATTTCTTTCCTCTCACCATCCTTCCTTTTTTTATCTCCTTTCTTTTTCCGCTTCCTTCACGCCGGCTTCCCTTTATTCTTCCTCTGATTACCTATTTTCGCTTTGTTAGGCTTTTTCGTTCTAGCTTCGTTCCTAATTTGGCGCAATAGCTTAAGAACTCTTTGCAGCGCTGAAGCATCTTTTCGAGCCTATTGATTGTAGCACGTCGGTATTTTACAGTTCATCACTCATTTTTTTGTTTCCTATCCCATTAGCATTGTTTCATTTTGTTATCACCTTAATTTTATTTTCACTTGGTTCTCCAGCCAGTTCATTTGTTTTTTGCCTCCCTCTTAATTTCTCACTAGCTCTAGAACTCATTTCATCGCTCAGGCATCCCTTTGCACCAAGTAATTATACCGCGTCATTATTCGCAGCGCGTAATCACTTTTCTTTCTTCGAGCTTTTTTGCCATTCAGAAATGCCTTCTCACCTATCTTTCTTCTATGTTCGCTTAGACCTGTTCTTTTGTTTATGAGTGAAAGTCTGACTCGAACTCTCTCTTGTTCTAACCACTCCCTATCTCCCTATTCATATCGACCGTCCATAAGTATGAGAAAGGTCGAACCAGATGTAGCGCATTGTTCAACAGTAGATATAGGTATTTGTTTTACATCGGCGCCGGTGATAGCTTTGATAGATTTACGGGCATTTTGTTAGGTCTGGCTTTCCTTGCCTCTTCCAGGGCCCATGTTGTGGAATTGCTATGTCGCTGATACTCTTTATTTACCGCTTGACTGTGCTTATCCAGAAAATCGATTAAGTTAACTTTCAGCGTGCACACATGGGTTTCACACATTCATTGTGCAGCCCACAAGACCGTTACAGCCTCAAAACTCGAACTTCACGTTATTACATCCAAACTCATCAATACGAATGTCCTTGCGAATGTTCAATACGAATGTCTTGAAGGTAAACTTTTCAAAAATGGCAACATTATCAATATTTCACCCGCGAAGATCTTCGCAAACATGTATGACGCGATTACATTCCTTACTTTGTGACCTCCTGTTTAGGTGGCTAGCACTTGATCCGGTTAATATCATTCCCCAGTGAACTCTGCTCTATCCACTTCACATACCCAGCAATTCTGGACAAAAGCATTTTTCAGCGGGAAATAGTTTAGTTTACGAACCCAATTTTTTTTTCATATATTGTATGACTTTCACTAAAGCTATCAATACATACTGAGATCTATTGCCGACAGGCTTACATTGCAAAAGCGTTCTGCATTCGTTTTCTATTGCACTCCTAATTGCTCGAAGCGAGCGATGGAAAAACATTTCGCGAATGAATTTGCCACACGTCGGAGGAATCGACTATTACCGTAAATATCTCGATAATAATACCTTAAAAGTTTCCAACATTGGAGTCAAAATTTTTGTCCACGAATGTTGTACATGGATGCATGTTAGCAACGCTTGTTAAGATGTTAGTGGTGATGCTTCTTTTCCTTCGCGTATTGAAGATCCTCTTCATAGAAGTCTGTTAAAAGATCACGTTTCCTCTGTTTGGTTTCCTCTATGAGCCGTGATTTTGTTTTTCTCTGTTAGTTCTTTTCAAAATTGCTAACACTAAGCGTAATAGGCAAATAGGAAGAACTACGATGTATTCAAGCAATAAGTGCGTCGGTTAGGAGGTGGACTACCGCAGCGGTGGCCAAGTGGCTGAGCATCCGCCTCGCATGCGGCAGGTGCGGGATTCCATCCCGCGTGCCGCCGGGTACCAACCGGTGATACACTAGGTACAAGCTTTTTCCTGCCTGGTGTTCGGCTTCTTTTGGGTGAAATGCTTGGGAAATGGGTCTTTAACCCCACCTTGTGAAATGAAAACTACCCTGTGCCATGGCGCTCTTTTGCCGAAGCTGTCATTGCGCCATGAAAATTCATCATCATTCATTCATGTTAGGAGGAGCGTACAGATACTATTGGATTCAAATCAAAGTGGCTTACACTAACCGTAATAGGCAAATAGAAAGAATTCAAAATACGACTACAAAATCAGTATCAGCAGTATAAAATCATCACTGGATCTTCTCTCATTGGTCTTTCGCCGCAAGATATCATGACTATGCCCCTTTCAGATGATATTCTATCATTTCACGCATCTGCGCCAAACTTTTCTTCACCCACCAGCACGTTCATCTCGACGCTTATTCAATAGCTTAAGTATACAGCGCCTGCATGAATCAGCATCTGCTTTTAATAAGTCATTGCTACCAATCGCAATACAGGAATGGAATGAATTGCCAGATTCTACTGTCATGGAAAGTGACCCTGTCAAATTCAAAGACCGGTTACTGTCTTTCTTTGAACATTAAATTTGTCTATATTTCTTTTCTCGCCCATAGTTTGATGTGCTTGAGCAACTCGTTTGTAAATCCCCTTCTCTACTCGATTGATTTTTTTGTAACTGTTTTAATTGTGTTCTCATTTGATGTTACTGATTGTATTTGTTGTCCTAGTTGCCCTCATTGTATGTTTATATATATATATATATATATATATATATATATATATATATATATATATATATATATATATATATATATATATATATATATATATATATATATATATAATATATATATATATATAATATATATATTTAAGAGAAGTGGGCACTTCTACAAAGACACTTTTATTTATCAACGTTTCGACCGCGGTGCGGTCGAAACGTTGATAAATAAAAGTGTCTTTGTAGAAGTGCCCACTTCTCTTAAATCTTTATTCTGCGGAGCCAACGCAACCTACGTTCGTAATATATATATATATATATATATATATATATATATATATATATATATATATATATATATATATATATATATATATATATATATATATATATATGTTTTACTAGATTTGTTCTTTTTTCAACCTCTTTGGCTTTGTTCTTGTATTGTCCTACGTACGTCGCCCCCCCCCCCCCCTTATGTAATACCCTGTGAAGGGTCCTTAAGGCATCAATAAATGATGATGATGAATTACGACGCATGCAAGCAGTAAGTGCGTCTGTTAGGAGGAGCGCACAGATGCAATTCGATTCAAATCGCGGTGTCTGATAATAAAACAAGCCACAAAACCGAGAGCACAATGTTGGCGTAAACAAAGATTTCCATATTCCAAGAGGTCTAACGTTACAGTAGGGCGATCAATGGCGCGAACGTGACCGTGGCGCCTCGCTCCTCTCTGCGGTAGCAGCTACTCACCGCGCCGTCACAGCACGCGTCGCCGATACGTGCCTTGGTAAGCAGCGCAGCCCGCCGCTCCTTCATTGCCGTGCGCGGCCAGGAGAAGCGCTGCCGCCACGGCGCCGACGAGTGGTCACGACGCCCCTGGGAGCCGTGCACGGTCGATCGCGGCCGCCGCCGTAGCGGAGCCACGCGCCGAGGATTCCCTTTCCCCCTCACTCGCAAGGTTGAGCTGCGGTGCCTCTCAGGGAGGGAAGGGTACGCCGGGGCTACCGCTGGAGGAAGCCTCGACGTACACTGCTCGTCGCCTCGTGATCATTCAAGACGCGCGAGACTAGATTCTTATTCCGTTGTTAGGTGCCCGCCGCGGTGGCTAAGTGGTTACGGCGCTCGGCTACTGATTCGGAGTTCCCGGGTTCGAACCCGACAGTGACGGCCGCGTTTCGATGGAGGCGAAACGCTATAGGCGCCCGTGTAATATGCGATGTCAGTGCACGTTAAAGATCCGCTGGTGGCCGAAATTGTACCGGAGTCCTCCACTACGGCACCTCTTTCTTTCTTTTTACACTCCCTCCTTTATTACTTCCCCTACGGAGCGGTTCAGGCTTCTGCCGATGTGTGAGACAGATACTGCACCATTACCTTTTCCCAAAAACCAACTTTTTTCTTCTTTCACTCCCTTCCTAATCCCCTCCCTTACGGCGCGGTTCAGGTGTCCAACGATATACGAGACAGATACTGCGCCATTTCCTTTCCCAAAAACCAATTATTATTATTATTATTATTATTATCCCCAGGTGGTTGAAATTATTTCGGAGCCCTCCACTGCAGCGCCTCTCTTCCTTTCTTCTTTCACCCCTTTTTTATCCCTTACTTTACGGCGCTGTTCAGGTGTCCAACGATAAATGAGACAAATACTGCGTCATTTCCTTTCCCCCAATACCAATTATTATTATTATTCCCATTATTAGACTCTCCACTACGGCACCCTTTTTCTTCCTTCTTTCACTCCCTCCTTTACCCGTTTCCTTACGGCGCGGTTCCGGTCTCGACCGAGCGAAGTGAGACACTGCGCCATTTCCTTTCCTCAAAAACGAAGATGTCGCACGCGGGATCGGCATGCGCCACCCGCACAGACGCCATGTATGTAGACGTTGGATTGATTTATGTGGGCTGCATAACCAGTTTTATTGTCTGTTCCATTCATGTACAAAGTGACTAGTGTGTTGATGAGCACTCGATGAACTCAATACTTTCACGAATTCCCGCCACATGTACTATTAGGTGAAATGCTGCAGCATATTTTTTACAAACGGACGTCAAAATCCACGGTGGTTCAGTGGTTAGCGTGCTCGTCTACTGAGCCGCAGCACCCGGGTTCGAACCCGACCACGGCGGCCGCGTTTCAGGCGACACACAAAAGGCGCCCGACGGCTGTACGATGACAGTGCACATTAGAGATCCTCAGGTGCTCAAAATAATTCCGGGGCCCTCTACTGCAGCACCTCTTCCTTTCTTTCAATCTCTCCTTTCATGTCTTCCCTGACGACCTGGTGTTGTCTACGAACATAAGTGACAGTCACTGCGTCATTTTCCTTCCTTAAAATCAATGTATCTAGCGCCGCTACCAATTCACGATTTTTTTCGGAGGAAAAAAAAGACGCTCATGGAAGAAATGACGGCTGATAAAGCTAGCTATTCAGCCCTTCGCGACCGCACGCCTCTCTAAACAGCGCACATAAACCTAAAGCCTTAGATAACATTCCTTGACAAATAACTAAAGATGTCTGCCACAGAAGACCATTTGTTGGAGTGATCCACATTCTGCTAAGTATTCACCATCATGTTGTTTATAAAGAGAGAGAGCCACTTCTGAAGTAAGGGATGTTCCAGACGTTTTGTAGTTTTCCAACTTAATTGCAGCTTCGAGTAGCGCCGCACGTCTGGCGGCACCCAAGTAGACTGCGTACTAGAGTGCGTACGTCCTTTCGCTGTGCTTATGAGCGAAGCGGCTTGAGAGCTAATAATAATTGGTTTTGGGGGAAATTAAATGGTGCAGTATCTGTCTCATATATCGTTGGACACCTGAACCGCGCCGTAAGGGAAGGGATAAAGGAGGGAGTGAAAGAAGAAAGCAAGAAGGAATTGCCGTAGTGGAGGGCTCCGGAATAATTTCGACCGCCTGAAGATCTTTAACGGGCCAGCTAGCCCGAGTTCTATACTTCGTGTAGCCGTAGAGTCCCCCCCCCCCCCCCCCCCCCCCCGTGTACTGGGAGAAAGAGGAGCGCCTGCAATATTACGGGCAAATTGTTGACCATTACAAATTGGGACGTAGGCTGGCACCCCCATCAGACCCAAATAAATTAGAAAACGCTTAAGCTTCGTCTTTAAGAGCAGGACGAGAGAGCGTGTTGCAGCGCTGCCAATAGATCCACGGAACACCATCGTCCGTTCGGCGCGACGCCTTCCCCGGACATTTGAAGGAAAGGAAGCATATCTCGGTGGACACCCAAACCATGCCGTAAGTGAAGGAAAAGCACCCTTATAAAGGCGGCGGCCGTAGAGAGGAGAGGGAAGATAACTTCCTCACTCTCGGTTGATAGACGTACAGCTCAGATAAAAAGAGGAAGCCCGATGTCAGTGCGACGTTAGCGCACGTTATAGATCGCCGTGTGGTCGAAATTATTTCGGAGCCCTCCACTACGGCACCTCTTTCTCCTTTCACTCCCGCCATCCTCTCTTTCCTTACGGCGCGTTTCGTTTGTCCATCTAGATATGCGAGAGAGGTGCTGCGCTTATTCCCTTCCTCAAAAACTAGTTCTCAAAAGGATGAAGCAAAAGAATTGTCGGTACTGGACTCTATTCGGTACAAAATAGGAAGGCCCTCTGAGAGAGAGACAGCGTTATTTGCCTCAGGTGTCGTCGGAAATTGTGGCAGGTGGGTCCTGTGCGGCCCCCGGGGGGGGGGGGGGGGGGCGACATCCTGGGCCCACGAAATCAGTGCGAGTTGAGTGGTTTTGGCTGACTGGGTGAGGAGCTTCTTCCAGCTTTCCAAAGAGGAAGCTGGCAGGAGAGCCCGTGGGACGGGTCATTTTCGCATCACCAAAGGACGTGCGCCCGAGTTGCGAGTTCTCCGCGCGAGTTCGAACCCGACCGCGGCGGCTGCGTTTTTATGGAGGCAAAACGCTAAGGCACCGTGTGCTGTGCGATGTCAGTGCACGTTGAATATCGCGCAGTAGACCAGGGACCCAGCTGGGTCTAAAACTCATTTGCTGAATAAAGTTTTTCTGTCTGTCCAGATGGTCGAAATTATTCCGGAGCCCTCCACTGCAGCACCTCTTTCGTGCTTTCTTTCATTCCCTCCTTTACCCCTTTCAGTACATTGCGGTTCAGGTGTCCGTCGATATATGAGACAGATACTGCGCCGTTTACTTTCGCGAAGAAACCAATTACTATGCTCCCTGTTGGTGATTAGTAACAGCCTGGAGAGGCTAAGAATTGAATGCGTCTAATTCTGCGTTGCGAGTGGTTTGTGCTCTTTGGAGGTCAGGGTGTAGAGGCGGGAAGCGGCGTCTCGTCTATTTATGAAAATTGGTGATGTCAAAAGTCTGGGGGGCTTAGCGAGGTCATCTGGATCAGTGGGAAATTCTGCAATGGATAATTGCAGATGTAAGTTAATAGTATGCAGTATGATAAACAGAGCCTTGATTCATTGGTGTGGGGTAGGGAGAAGGCAGGAAGATGGGATTCTTGAGAACGCAAAAAAAAGGTGAAAGAGGATTGAGGGGAAAGCTTTTGTGCTTAGCCGCAACTTCAACGAGAGGACTTCTGTTCGTATGGGCAAAGTGTTTATCATTGATGGTGAGGAAGCGATGTCTGCGATATGGGCAGGAACCCCGGTGAAGGGGAGGAGAGTGTGGAAGGGGGTTAGAATGGGGACTGTGAGCTTGAAAATATTTGTCCAGCTCAAGGACAAATTATCTTCAACCTAATGGTCCCCATCCTACCACCATAAAAACGCAGCCGCCGCGGTCGGGTTCGAACCCAGGAAATCCGGATCAGTAGGGCGCTCGACTACTGATCCGGAGTTCCCGGGTTCGAACCCGACCGCGGCGGCTGCGTTTTTATGGAGGCAAAACGCTAAGGCGCCCGTGTGCTGTGCGATGTCAGTGCACGTTAAAGATCCCCAGGTGGTCGAAATTATCCCGGAGCCCTGCACTACGGCACCTCTTTCTTCCTTTCTTCTTTCACTCCCTCCTTTCCCCTTTCCTTATGGCGCGGTTCAGGTGTCCAATGATATATGAGACAGATACTGGGCCATTTCCTTCCCCAAAAAACCAATTATTAAATTATTATACCACCCTTCCTATATCTAACCCTCCTCCCATCACCGGGGCTTCCTGCGCAGAACGAAGGCCCCATTTCATCACCGTCAATGATAAACGCTTTGCCTATGCGAAACCGTTTGTAGAAATGATGGTGCCTTAGCACACTGAGCCTCCGCCGTATACTCTTGTTCAGTTTCGTTTGCCTAATGTAATGATGCTAGGCGTATACCACGGTGGGTCAGTTGCTTTGGAGTTGGGCTCCTGAATCCAAGGTCGAGGGTTCGATCCCGGCAGCGGTGGCCATAATTCTAAGCAGCCTAAGCACATAAAACGGCCTTGTGCTGTGCGATGTCTTCGCACAACCACAAACCCTGGGGGCCTAAGTGAGGGCCGTCCGTTACGACGCTCTCTTCTTTACCCTTCATTCGCTTCGGAACGTTTTGTCCCAGAATTTATCATGTTACACGTAGACTTGAGTGGAGGTAGATAACCTTGTTTTGTGTTATTATTAACATGTTGAGAATAACGATCTGAACAAGCCCGTCAGCTATGAGCGCCGTCATAGTGGAGGAGTCTGGTTCAATTTCTCCAGTTGAACAAAGCTTTACTTCAGCGTGAACTGACATCGCACAGTGGAGGGTTGTTTTTGCCGTTTGTTTCCAACAAAATTCAGGCCTTCGAAACTTGAATTCAACCCCTCAGCAGCCGAACGCCAGAGCTACTTACCCACCGCGGCCGGTGAACATTCTTAACATATTTCTTTGCATATCAGGATCTGTCTTTTGTTTTCATTGTTTCTTTCCCTCAGAGTCCTGATGTTTGCCTTAATGGCCACTCCTTGCAGCTGAGTTCTCCTATAAGTTGCCTCCCCAAGTATGCTCGTAAACAAGGCTAGCTAATGAACACGATTTCTGCAGCGGAGCCTGTTTCGATGGCTTACGGGCGGACCTTCCCGACGATCGTTCCTTGTATCGCCTGATTAATGGCGGCCCCGCTAATGAGAACCTCATCATGGACCTTTCTATAGCTTACTGCCCGCATTACTCATATTGCCTGCCGTACAGGTGAGATAAACAACCGTTGGTACAGAAATGAAACGCGCATACCCGTTGTGTATCTAGTCATCAGGCCCGATGAGACCTTGAAAAGACCTTGATCAGACCTTGATGGCAACACGGTCATAAACACGCAGCACCACTTTCTTTCGGAAGACGGTGTTACCAGCTACGCTTCACAGCCTATGCACTCTTTCGGTACATCGGTTGTATGCATGAGCTTGTGGAAAGCCTTCGTCCAAAATAATAGACCCCAGGGATTTGTTTCTAAACCGTGTTGTACGGCTCATGTGCTATCAAATAGAAGTCAACTTTTGGAAGTTGAGAGCGAGAGCATCTCTCCCACTTCATGTGAATCGGAACCGTGGCGACCTCTATCGAGTAACAGAGGGAGGCCCACATTTACATGCCTTGCACTTCATACTTTTGACAAAAGCTTTACTTAGATGCAAGTGCAGATATAACCATACAGGATACACTACTCTGAGATGGTCCACGCTTGCACCAGGTATTAGTATGACTGGCGTACCCAGGAGAAACTGCACCAAAGGCTGTACGATTGTGGTGCTTGTGGTGATTGTGATTTAGGGGGTTTAACGTACATACCAAAGCGACTCAGGCTATGAGACGCCGTAGTGAAGGTCTCCGGAAATTTCGACCACCTGTGGTTCTTTAACATGGACTGGCATCGCGCGATACCACAGTACACGGGCCTTTAGAATTGCCCCTCCATCGAAATTCCACCGCCGCAGCCAGGGTCGAACCCGCGTCTTTTGTGCGAGCAGCCGAGCGCCATCACCACTTACCCACCGCGGCGCCAAACTACCAGTACACCTTTGCAGCGCCTGTTAAGTTTCTTTAGGCCACACGTTAATTACATAAACAAGACAGAGAGTGCTCCGCTGACTTCTTTCAGCGCCTTTACGCATATCTCGTCAGCGTCAAATGAAAAATGAACGGACATCTCAGTCGCGAATATTAAAGCATCAAAATGTTCTCTCGTGAATAAAAAAGCAGTCGATTTTCATTAACATTTCCAGTCGGCGGTCATCGCGTCTTTGAAGTGAAAATAGCCATAAGTAACATCTCGTCTTTCTGTGTGTGGTAAAGTCGTTTTCTTCGCCTTTCATTTCAATCGTTTGGGGTACATTTGTATTTCATGTGCAGGATTATTTATCTACCACATCCATTCTTATTTTACACTTTTAGTTTGGATCTGCTGAGCAGTACTTCGTCAAGCGTGAGGACGGCTGCTGTTACTCTTTACGGTCCGCAGTATTTTTCCTCTTGTATATCTTGATTCGAAGAGTCCGTTTTCTTTCGTTTTTTTTTCGTTCTAAAAGTCTTGCCAAAAGGCGGCTCTCTTTCCCTTGATTTTCTTTCCGTCTACAGTACCTTTATATTTATTTGTGTAATAATCTATCGCCTTGAGTTGCCTATGTGGAAAGAATTTGTCGGTGCTAATATACTTAAACAATATTTTCATATGCATTCACTGTCGGGCAGCAAGAAACTATTCTTTTTTGTTTTACACTACCAGAATGATTTTAAACGTATTATTACATTTGATTAAGGCAAGTTAGACTGCTTTCTAGCTAACTTGCTGGCAGAAGTTTGTATCTTGCGATGCACGCAAGTGCGGCGGAAGAGACAAACTAACCGCAATGCGTGAAGAACCAACTGCGATATCTAAGATGCGATGTACGCAAAAACTTTTTCACGTTTTTATTTTGGAACGAGCCCTGCGTAGATAAATAAATGACATCGAAGCTATCCTAGCTCGTTGAAGAATGCTGTGTATTGCAAAGGCTTCGCGGCAAACAGAAGCACCCAGGGTAGGCGCAAGGAAAAAAAATTAACACAAGAAGGTTAGACTATACCTTACTAAATGATACTGTTGGTATGATAGACTGTACAGGTAAAATAACAAACAGCTACAACAGCACAGTTCTTTATTTCCATTCGTAACAGAAACCTTACCTGCGTCCTGTCTCTTCCATTACAGGCCTCTGTCTAGCTTACTCTATTATTAACGAACACTCGGCACGGGTATCCGAACGCAGGTAAGGCTCCACCTTTTCCTACCGCCTGCACTTGCAACGCCGTTACGGCCCTCCATTCTCTCTTGGCGCTGATGGTGGCAGCGCGAGCCTCACAACATGAGGTAGAGCTGAAATAAAAGTACGAATATAGGAAGTCCGAGTAGCCGAACCTGACAACTAAGCCTCGAACGGGAGAATGCCGCTTCATCACAGTGCTCTTCCAGTAATGTGGCAACGGCGTAATTCTCTGTTGCGACCTTGCCAACAACCGGGGAACCATTAGTTTCAATTTCCGTTCCCGTGAGGAGATTAGTTCTAACGTGGTTAGTGCATTACGAAAGCTTATGCAGTTATGTGGCGAGGTCGTTCACGTTGACCTGACTAGTTTCCAGGAAGAAAAACAGACAATACACCGTTAACCAGTGAATCGGCTTAAGATGAATTAGCATAATTCGATGTTCCTAAATCGCCGAAGCCGCTTATGTGCTCTGTAACTCCTGAAAGCATTTCTCCTTTTTTCGTCTGCAGTAATGGGTGCACTCTACTCCGTTATTAAATATGGAAGCTAACATTCAAGTTGTTTAAATATGCGGACGCGAAGAAATATATTTGTTTTTTTAGCAACCACAGAACTGAGTTTGATGGAGTGGATTTAGTAGAGTAGCTGAAAATGAGTAGCAGATGGGATCAATTTTTTTGGTAAAATTATAGGTTTTGTCTGCAAACTATCAATATTAACGCACTTCATGCGCAATACATTCGATTGTCCACAGCCTGTGTTCATTGATTCATCATTAGTAAGGCCCCAAGATATTACAGAAATTTGTGGTATGTTATTCCACGGTAATGGAGTAAAACAAAGGCAAGTGAAGTTGTAAAGCATTTGAGATGGTGACCTTCAAATTACCGGCGTCAGAGATGAAGACTGTGGAGGCTGGTTTCAGCCAGAGCTAATTTTTTGGGATAAAGGCTTTATGTAATTAAGATCCGAGGTAAGAATTCGTTAATTGCATTTATCACAGTCTTCTAGGCAGCGAATAAGAAGGATATGCTTTCAGTTTTAGTTTGCGCCGTTGTATTATATAATTATATAATTGGTTTTTTGGGAAAATGAAATGGCGCAGTATCTAGCTGTCTCATATATCGTTGGACACCTGAACCGCGCGGTAAGGGAAGGGATAAAGGAGGGAGTGAAAGAAGAAAGGAAGAAAGAGGTGCCGTAGTGGAGGGCTCCGGAATAATTTCGATCACCTGGGGATATTTAACGTGCACTGGCATCGCACAGCACACGGGCGCCTTACCGTTTTTCCTTCTTTGCCAGCCTGGTGAGTGCAAGAAACAAGTAGAATCGTCTTAACATAGCAGATGTGCAATGCTCTGCGCGAGAGTGCGTTGCAGTTTAACACGAGGAGTGATCGGCTGCGTCAATCACGCCAAGTGCATAGTGAGACCATTATGATCTCACGCCTAGTGAAGGCATAGTATATCACGCCTAATGAGAGCATAGTGCCCTTGTGCACAGCCCAGTGAAGTTGATCTGTTCACGCCACCGCGGGTTCGAAACCCGGTCAAGGCAATATTTACTGTAATTTCTTCATTTCTTCAGCACAAACCCACACACATCGAAACATCTTGCTCGGGGTTTACCCATCGCAATAGTGATTTCGTACTATCATAGCGAATGTCCGGACCCCGTAGAGTATCTGATACGGGTTCAATTGGACTTATTTTTGGAAATGTGGCGGAAAGTTTGAAGGTTGCTTCACTACCGCCACCGGTTGGCCCGGTATTGCACTGCCTCCAGGATTGGCCTTGTCTTTAGCGCGTCTTTACTATCCGTCTTTCTATCCCATCTTTCAACTCTCCTACTATCTGCACGTGGTAGCGATTGTGGCTCGGCTTGAGCCAGTGAGCAGGCCTGTGCATTTTCCTTTTCTTTCTTCCTGGCAACAACAACAAAAGCAACAACATTTGGTACTAATATCTGTTACAACGTGCTTCGCGTATGCGTCGGTGACGGCTGCACCGTCTCACCCTGAGAGGTAGCCCCAGATCGAGTTGTGGCCTTAACCTTGAACCGAGCATTGTCGCTAAGGAAGGCACTTGAGTGAAAGCTTAAGCACGTGTCATAGTATAGATTGCCTCTTGGGAGGGACGCGGCAAGCCTCTTTCTTTCTTTCTTTCCTTCCTTCTTTCTTTCTCTCTTTCTTTTCTTTCTTTCTTTCTCTCTTTCCACATCTGCCTATTATCACCGTTTCACTGGGGACACGCAGCGTTTTCAGGGTAACCCGGCTACGGAGGAACGTCGCACGCAACGTTCTTCACCGCGTCAGCTGTGCTGGGCGCAGCTGGCACCCGTCGACGAGTAGGGTCGATCGCTTTCGGCGTTCAATGGCGACCCAAAAGAGGGAAAGGGGGAGGGGGGGAGAAGGAGGTCCTCATCAAGGGCGGCAACCTGCGTCGGAATGACGGCAAAATGGCCGGCTCGCGTGACTGGCCTGCGGCTTGCCTCGTCTCTCCCCTTTCTCCTTGCCTACTCTGTAATGAAAGCTAAGGAGAGAAAGGAACGGGGTCGGTAGGGAAAGAGGTTCCCCAAGCCAACCGGTGAATTGAGAAAATATGGGGAAGCGGGATGGACTGGCCGAAACTCGGAGAGCTGGGTCGGGTATTGAACGCCTCGGACATCGTCTTTCTCCAGTGTGTTTCGTCCTCTACTGTGAAAATCGACCTGCCTGCAAATTTCGTTGTTTTTTTTAATTTTATGTCTTTTTCAAGCTTTAGCCTTGCGTTCCTCCTCGGCGTGATTAATAATAATAATAATAATTGGTTTTTGGGGAAAGGAAATGGCGCAGTATCTGTGTCGTATATCGTTGGACACCTGAACCGCGCCGTAAGGGAAGGGATAAAGGAGGGAATGAAAGAAGAAAGGAAGAATAGGTGCCGTAGTGGAGGTCTCCGGAATAATTTCGACCACCTGGGGATCTTTAACGTGCACTGACATCGCACAGCACACGGGCGCCTTGGCGTTTTTCCTCCATAAAAACGCAGCCGCCGCGGTCGGGTTCGAACCCGGGAACTCCGGATCAGTAGTCGAGCGCCCTAACCACTGAGCCACCGCGGCGGGTCGGCGTGATTCCCATTTTTATTTTTTTTTCTCTCTTGTGGCGAGTATCGTCATGGTTACTCTACTTGATAGGAACAAGTTCAGCTAATCAAGTTTTAGGGTACCTGCGCCGTAATCTTGCCTTAGCACCGCGTTCCATAAAATTGCTTGCTTACTAAACATTTTTACGGTCGAAATTGGAGTTTTCATG